>JANTPZ010002097.1:0-20199 GCA_025593235.1 Vachellia pachyceras | reverse complement strand
TTAACAAACTTGTGACCTTAAGCTTTTAGGTATTCTACCATTAAGTAATGAATAACCATAAAGAGAGCCTGAGACTATAACAGTCAAAATACATAATCCCGCATAAAAAAATTGAACTATCTGTACCAAATTTAAAGCATTGGATTATGCTAACATCTTCAACAGACCTTTATATGAGATTCCATTTTCATTAGTCCTGTAGCGTGTGGAGTTCCCGATAGCACTGTTATTTATATAATATATATTGCAATGCAATCTAAATTTTGTTGCGATCAACCAACCTTATAGTTTAGTTAAGTCATGGTTTCTAACGATCATTGGATTCTAAGAGCTCATGTGGGAGCTTTCGCCAGTTTTATGCAAAACCTAAGTTTTGTCTAAGTACTCACATTTTTTTCAAAGCTAATTTCGTGTCAAATCACACTTCTTTCATAATAAATTTTCTCTTTCCTCCTTTTTCTTTCTTTTCCTTCACTTTTCCTACTTACTTTTTGTCTTGAACTCCGTAAAAGTTAATAACTTTCCAAACACAATCATCTTTTAAAATCTAAGTTTTACCTCTGAATCCGTAAAAGTTATTCTCCCAAAATCTATTTTCCAAAACCTAGATTTTACTTTGAAATCCGTAAAAGTTATTTTCAAACAGACTTTCAAACGAGCTCTAAATTTAGGAAAAGATTATTCATCTATCAATAAGTAGATGGAAACAGTATTCTCCTTTCAATTACAGCTGCAAAAAGATATTTCAGGCTTTGACAGTGTTTGGAACCACGTTGGAGTGGTAGCAAAACCACATCTTGTCGCTGCTGTCAAAACCACGTTTTAGAGTCACTTCAAGTGGTTCCAAACACACTCTTTATGGTTGAGTAGAACTGGGTTTCCTTTCCGGTTAAAAGTTGATACTAGTTAGAATTTCAGTGAGAGTAATAGTTTCAAATTTGAGGCTCCGAGATTAAGTTATAAGGTATTCCTCAGTCCTCACCCTCAATCCAGGCTCTGAAGCTTGAGGCTATTAACAAATTTGATCAAAGTCGTCAACTATGCAGAACCAAAAAAATCTGAATCTCTTAATCCCAGATGTATGCTCCTTCAAAAAAAAAAAGGCCACATCCTATGCTGCGTTTGGTATGTAGGAATTGAGAACCTGAAACTGGAATTGGGCTTGGAACTGAATTTTTGGGCTGTTTGTTACGACGGAATCCAATTCCATGGAATTCAGATTTCCAACAAAAGGTTGGAACTGGGTTCCATACTCCACCCCATGGAACTCAAACCAGTTCCATGGAAATGATTTTTCTTCCCCATTATACCCTTCACCATTTTATCTATTTACAACTTTACCCATCCCCTCACTCTCATCTCCCGACCCAAAGCTCCTGCGACCCATCCCTTTACTAATGATCTAAGCTTGGAAGTTTAAACTTTGAAAAAGTACCTGTTGCTCTGAATTGATGATGAGAATCGCTGACGGGGTCTTGGGACAGGGGAAGGAGGATGCCATGGTTGTGCATTGTGTAATTGAGCGAGAGTCATAACGCCTTCCTCCTCCTCCTTAGTTCTCCACAAAGAGGGAGAGAGATTGGAACCAAAGCAGCAGAAGCGATCAGCAATAAAAAATGGAAGAGTTGGTGAAGATAGTGACGATGGAGATGATTCTGCATTGGGAATAACAGCTGAGAGGAAGGAAACGAAAAGGGCGATAGCACGTGGAAGACAGAAAAATGCGCAGAAGCCAACAAACAAGATCTGAAGAAGTCCCTACCCGGATAATGCGTTGTGCTGCGAACAGCTCGATACTTCTGTCTCTTTGTACCTGGATCACCAGGGCATCATCGTACCTTGAAAGCGCGGGTCCCCGAGAATAGGACGTACCAAGTTACCATTGCTAAAGTCTGAAAAATTTAAACTTTCCTTCTCGAGGAATATTCCTTTACATTGGTTCCGACGAACTTCACAGTCATACTCATCGGTCTAGGGGGCAACTTTTCCGATCATCTTTCTTCCCCCAGTTTTTCATTTTTAGTCAGAGCTCACAACATCTTTCTTCCTGGCGAAATGACAGAAAATACCTTGTGTTGAATTCAATTATTTGTGAAATAACATCATTATCCTCAACCTCTTTATTTTTTCAAATAAACTTAACACCCTGGCTGATGCAGACCACGGTGGCTGGGAATAAGAGCTGCGGCGTTCTAATATATATATATATATATATATATGAAATTTTGGAATAATTTAGTCAATTAATAACTACTCTGGTTTTGAAAAGGTCACTAAAGCTCTAGGACAGGCCGCCAGCAATGCTTGGGTTTGTTGAGAATGGAGATGCTATTTAGGTGACATGTAAAAAAAATAAAAGTGAAGCTCACTACTCAGGCTTCGGAAGCAATTTTGCTTTGAAAATTCTTTTAAAAGTAATATTACCCCTTTAACAAAAAAAGAAATAATATTACCTTAAAAATTTTAAAATAGAACAATATTGTCCCGTAACATTAAAAATGTTAATAGATACTATCAATTTTTAACAATAAATATAAGTATTTTAATGAAATTAGGCCATATTACTTCACTTCAAAACTTTGAGAGTGACATTAATCTTAGAAACTTTTTACGGCAACATTTCTTTTAAAAAATACTTTCAAGAATAAATTTTTTTTGACCAAATTCAAGAATAAATTTGCAATTAGCCCTTATTCACAATTACATTTCCTTTAATTACATTCTATTACATTAATATACTCTTTCCAAACCAAGAAGACATTGTTAGCCACTTGGTGACTAGTAGTAGGTCTTCGGATATTGAGCGGGGCTCTTACCTACCACATAGGGTCCTTCATAGAATAAAGATGGTTAATCTGATTTTATTTATAGAATTAGAAGGTTTTATTTGAATTTATTTATAAGGTATCTCATAAAATTTTTGTATGAATGTACAATTTTATTATTGATTTAATATACGTTAACTTTACTCTAATGTGTTATAATGGATATTAAATATAGATAAAGTTTGAGAATTGTTGAATCTTAAGTTAGAGTTAATGAAATTTAAAATTTTCCTTCATGAAACATATTGAATGTATTTTATAAATAGAATAAAATAAGTAGTAAAATTTGTCAGAGGTGTTTTACTAGAGGGGGGTTAGCCCCAGGCACAGCCAGAGCAAAAAGGACGTACCTCTAATGACCCTACATGTCATAAGAAACTGTGAGACTCCAACTATTGTGTGGTTATGGTAACTCATTTTTAGAGTTGGCAAAAAAAAAACTTCAAAAGATCAAAACTTTGTTAGTTTGCAGATTTTAGTGTTTGGTAACTTTTTTTAAAAATGCATTCTAATAAAAAACTTTTTTCTGACAGAATAAATGTACTGTAAATCTAATATTTATTCAAATATAAATGTATTATGGACAAAATACGTTTTGTCAAAATGCATTCTTCCATCGATTTTATGAACCAACACAATTTATCTTTTTAGCGGCAATTTGTAAGTGTGGCTTTGGAGCAAGATATTTGGTCTTGTGTCCATGATGATTTAGAAGAACGGTCGCAAGAAAAAAAAAAGAAAAAAAAGGTGTTTAAAGGTAGCAATGATGGTCCTTGTGACATTGTACACAATTGCACCCGCCATCTATTGGAATGTGATGAAATCTATTCTTTTAGATTTTAGTTTTTATCTTAAAATCCGTAAAAAAATTTTAGAAATACATTTCTAAACAAGCCTGAACATAGATGACATATCCACGTCATTTTTCAAGTTTATGATAGCTAATATCACCCTGATATTTAATATTTCTAAATTGTATATAATTAATGCTGATTTTTCAATCATACCCTTTAATTAATACTTAAATATGATTCATTGTTCTTCTCCTCTATCCTTCAAAACCTCATTTAATGTGACTTATATTGAGCTAGTTTGGAAAACCTTGGGGAGAATGACTTTTGGTCATAATGCATTTTGGAAAATGAAAATCTATTTGGATAAATGTTGTAAAAATGATTTTTTTGGTAAAAAAGTAATTTAAAAGAAAATAAATCTCATTAAATGATATATATCATTTTTTATTGTGATAAAATTAGAAAAAATGAAATAAAAGTAGTTGAGTGTCTCAATTCGTGACTTGGAGAGAAGAAAGTTACGACTTGGCATTATCATGTCAAGGTTGCAACCTGAAGTACCCCAGGTCGTAACCTATAATTTTAAAGTTGCAACCTAAAATACATTTAGGCAAAAATAGTTTTTTTCCCCCTCAGAATGCATTCTAGCCTTAAAAAAACACCAGAATGCATTTTTGTCTAAGTTTTTCACAAACTCTCGTTGATCCCAAAATGCATTCATACAGTCAAATTGCATTCCTGCCTCATCTGCAGGATTGCCAAGTACACACACCGTGGATTAGTGTGTTTTAGGCTTGAGACTAATTATTTTCGTGGTCTTTAATTGTTGGCTACATCAAGCATGGCTATTTTGATTTTTTTTTTTAATTTACGTTAAAAATAACTTTGAGCAAAATTTATCCTCTATTTGATCGAATCTTTTTAAACTTATTTATCAAATTACTAATATCAAAGTAAAAATATAATTATTTATATGCCGCAAATTTTACAAATTATTTTCATTTACTTAATATCCAAAAAATAATTGTAATAATTTTTTAAGTTCTTCAATAAGAGTTTTTTTTTTCTAGACATAGTATCCCATACTATAAGCAATTTTATTCGAGATACTAACACTAAATATAAACACATTTTTTAACAGAGATTTAAACCTTTGTTCATTACATTATAAGTAACTGACCATTTCCATTAGATTCAATCCGTTGGTGGCCATCTATATGTTTTATCAATATAAAATTTGGATTGAATGAATTAGAATTTTTGGCTTGAGATAGAAAATCTTTGCATTTGATCTGTTGTTATAAACACCTCCAACATGTTTTGTTTAGTTTAAAGTATGCTTTTTTTCACTTTTATTCAAGGGTGATTTTCATTTTATAAAATTTTTTTTTGACTAATTTCAATTAATTTTATTAATTTATGTAAAGTTGCTATTATATGTATATCATAAAGATTGCATGAAATATTATTTATAATCTCAGCATTGTCAATAAGCTATACTATATTATTTATAACAGATTAGATAAATCATCAATATAACAACTTATTTTTATTTTTAAACCCTGTCCCAGTGCACATGGCCAATATTATTTTGGTATAGAATTTTTAATTAAATTTGTCTTATAAAACTATTTAATATATAATGTACTCATATTATCTTATTTATAAGGTAGAGAGAGAAATTGTTATTCAAACCTATTCATAAGCAACCGAATTACATTTTTAATGTAATTGTACAATTTTACTCTTTATTTATTATATATTGACTTTGCTTTCATGTGTTATAATTGATATAAAATAGGTATAAAGTTGAAAATTTGTTGAATTTTAAAGTATCATGAATGAGGTTTAAGGTTTTTCTTGATTTATGTGAAATATGTTAAAAATGAATTATAAATAGGATCAATTAGATTTTTTTAAACTCCATGCAACATGCACGACTATCAATTTTAATTAATCCAATTTATAAAAATATTTTGAAATTACTAAACTATTTTAACTAAAAATAATAGATAACCTTATAGTTATAAAATACTTTTATTTTACTCCCTCCCACCCTTAATATAAAAGCTAGACATCTAATTTGTTAACATAAAGAAAATTAATTAAATTAATTCTTTGTAATGAATTGTCTTAATTTTTCTAAAATACTTTCTTTTAATCATGTTTATTAGAACTACCGATTGATAGAAACTCTCGTGCAAGTAATAGCGATGTTTTGAAAAATTATAAATTTAAGAAATATAATGAATTGAGATATTATATTTAAGAGTAAAGTAAATTCATTTTGTAGCTCTAATATTATGGAAGTGTAATAGCTAAAAGTAATAGATATCATATCCTATTCTTTAATAATAATAATAATAATAATAATCTTCAATCAAATAACATTGTAGGTAATAAAATAGGCATTTCAACCGCCGAACACGTAGTTCAAGTGATAAGGGTATTGGACTAGCTTAACTATATGTCCAAGATTTGAACCCTGGTGATCGGAATGCAGTTGCGATTAAAATATTCGGTGGGAGAGCTTTACCTCCTGCAAAAGACCCACCCGGCTCGAATCTGGATTAGTCTGGATTTTCAGCTTAGGATACCAGACGGTTTAATCCAAAAAAATAAAATAGGCATTTCAATTTTTTAGGTGGATATAGTAGTGGTAATGCGGGTTGGGCCAACCCGCCAAATTTGGCGGGCTGCGGGCTGGCAAAAGCTAGCCCGCCACCCTCAACCCGCGGGTTGGCGAGGATGCCCGCCTAACCAGCTTTTTTATTTTTTTAAAAAAAATTATATTTTATGTATTTTTTTAACATTTTTTTCATCCCAATATTTTTTTACAAAGGAAAACGTAATATTAAAATTTATTTTTAAGAAATTATTGAACATTTATTCATAGAATTTGAAAGAGAATAGCATAAATATGCAATCTTATAAAAAAACTGGGTAAAAAAGAAAAAAAGAATTTATTTTTTATTTTTTTAAAAAAATATAAAGTTGGTGGGTTGCAGGCTGGGACTTTCCAGCCCGCCACCTGACGGGCTGGTGGCAGGTTGACCCGCTTTTCCGGTACTAGGTGGATAGCCTTCTCCAACTAATGATGATTCTTTTACGGGCTGTAAAATGGCAGTGTTTATTGGAAGTGGGAGAAGGACTGTCTGCTACTCAACACTTCCTGTTAGAACATGAAAGGACTTCAATCATTCACATTCCTATTTTTATTGTTTTTTCACAAAAAAAAAGGTTTAGTTGAGTGAGGCTCACCGGGTATTTACAGATCGATCACTAATAAAGTATTCACATCGATCAGATTTGAACTAACAACTTCATGATTATGAGCAAACACCTTAGCAACTGAACAATCTATGTGTTTGTTTGGGAACTCATTTTCCCTAACGGTGCACGTAAGTTAAGACAAAACCATCTCGAAATCTATAAAAACCATTTTGAAATACATAAAAACCATATCTAAACTTGTAAAACCATCTCAAAATTCATAAAATCACTTCTAAAGTCGTAACTCTTTTCTCATAACAGATTTCTCAAACAAACGCATTGTTGGTTATTTTAATTGTTGTGACTAGTCAAATGAGCACATTTGACTATGTTGGATTTCAGGAGGAAATGGATCATTGGACACCACGTTTGGGCCCAAAAATGCATTAGCTTCGTTTGGGGTTCTGTTAGGAACCCCGTTTTGACCCTCAAAACCCATTCTCACGCAAGCCGAGACAAAATTCCTCTCACATAAAGTATCTAGGAATCTGTGTCCGTTTTCTTAACGGATTTCCAAACGAAGCCATTCTCTGTTTGGTAAAAGGAGTTCATGTTTGGAAAGACGTGTGACAGGATGCATTGCGAATAGGAGTTCATGTTTGGCAAAAGATGGTTCATTTACTTTGAAATTCGTGCTTGACATGCTTTTACCCAAGAAATAAACATGCTTCTCCTAGCCACATTCTTTTGTCCAATATATAATGCGCCTATGTATATACATAGATAAGCAATCAGGATACCAAAGACTTCGGGAGGAGCTGTTCTTATGGGTTGAACAAGCGCAAGACCCAGCGCACTCACGCAGAGATAGTTCAAACGCCATTAACAGATGGAAATATGTGGCATCTCCAACAATGTGGAATAGTTTTTCTTCTCTACAAGGAGTGGGTTGGGTAAAATGGCACTTAAAGCACGAAGCACACTCCCCAAGCCGCTCTGGTCTTAAATATATAATCTATTAACACACTTTGATTAGATTAAGGATGTTTGTTTAGTTAGTTAATATGATATATTTTTTTAGAATACCCTAAACATCTTCCTTAATTCCCTCTCCCCCCTTTTACTTAATTATTGTTGATGGAATATCAATCGCGATAATCTGAAAAAATGGCAAAAATTAGAAATAAATAATATATTTAAGATCAAGATCAAGTCTTCAATTACCGATTGAGTCCTAAGAAGGTACTGTGGTTCACTCTCTTTCAATACATATTTAAGTGTCGAGGTACAACAAACTTTTTGGCACAGTGAATACAAATCATCAATATAATGCTCATTCCAACCTTTCAAAACTTGTTTGGATAAAGATCTTATAATGGTGCATTCAATACTTACAAATGGGAATAGCAAACAAGTGACAGATAAATCCAAGGGAATGGGAATAGCTGCTATGGAGGGGCCATCCATGATAATTTAGGTAGTTGGATTGTGGTTATTGTTGCAAGCTCACAACATTTCCTCAGAATCGTAAGCCTTGAGGCAATAACTTATGCATCAAAATCTTGGGGGGGGGGGTGTTAAGATGTACTCAACTGAATATAGTAGCAAAATCTCTGCATTAGAGAACTTACTAACAAGGCTTGGTCCAAAGGAAAAAAAATACAACTTATTAAGCCCCTAAATACAATGTGATCATTATTGAATTCCTCTAAATCTTGAGCGATTAAATGATCATGAGTTACAAGATTAAAAAAACATCTGATTCACCCTCTATTCTAACTGATTCATCCTCTGTTCTTCTAGGGCTTGATCAACTGAGAGATTCCTATATAATCTTTACAAGGGCTTATACAAGGTGGTGGAAACAATGCCTCTGGAGCAACAATGAAGCAGCATGAAGATAAGATTATATTGAAGCTAGCTTCAGCATTACAAAACCATAGGTTGTTCTCCTTCAAGCTCAGAAATAACTATTAGTGAGTCTGTCATTTCAAGAGAGAGGGGTTTTGACTTTTCACGTGGGTTAAGAACCTGCAAAGATGAACAATTATATTTGACATGCTCTTATGGATGATTCAAAATAATTCTATTCAAGGGTAAGTATGTTTCATCAAATTTTAACCTTCTTATTACATTTCACATAACCTATGGCTACTTCTCTCCGTAGATATGCTCTCTCAGAGAGCTCCCTAAATGATGGATCCTCTCCATCTTTCATGTAAAGTTTGATATCCTGTCATGTGAAACAATAGTAAGTAACAGCTAAAGTGCACTCTAATTACAGAAAATTACTCACCTTTGGCCCTTGGTTTCACAACACAGATTAAATGTTGTGTTCAAATCAAATTAATATCACCAGAAAAAAATAAAATTTATAGCCAGTTGCACAATTTGTAAATCATAAATAATGTGATTCATTCTTAGATTCTATACACTGTACAGGAGACCCATCTAGTTTAAACAAAATATAATCTTGTATAATGTATTGTGTTAGGAAGACAAGGTTCTAAATGATGCTGATAATAACTCGGACTAATCTAAAAGAATAGGGATGAAGGAAGTAATTTCTTCATGGAGTGGATCAATTTTTCATAAAAAGAAATGTTCCAAGAACGAAGAGCATCAAGACTGAGAAGGCTCAGCAGTAATAATGATTCATGCATATTAAAGGTATTGCAAGAAGAGTAAATTATTACCTTAACATATATTTCATCACCCTCTTCATTTAGTATGTCTTGCCAAATTTCATTAAGTTCGCCGTTCCCCGCTACTGCTTCCCAAGTACAGAAAATAATATCCTAAGCACACTGACTTAGCAAATAGACACATAAAGATAGCATAGTAAAGAAGAGAATAGAGGTTATGACCATGAGCTGTTACACGGCTCATTAAATCCTCTGCTGGAACATAGGTCAGTTTTCGACTGATTCTAGAAATCTGCAGCATTTTATACATAAGCACCATCAACTCAAAATAATCTAATCTAAATTTTGAAAATTTGAGCAAACTAAGAAATTTAGAGCCCTACTTGTTCCCCCAATTTCGAATCAACAATCTCTGAAACTAGATTATGCACCTGGAGCAATTTAAAAAACAAAAAAATAGCAATTTAAAAAACAAAGTTATTCCTTTCAAGCTCATTTTTATAGTTACTAACTAATATTAAATGAAGAATGTTTCCGTGTATATGGTCTAGAAATTAATATGATTCAGATTTTAGTTAAGCCCTATAATGTAAAATACATCACCTCAACTCCATGTTTTGTGCAGATGTTATATGCTTGTAGGAGAGTATAAGCAGAATTCTTGTCTGCCTTAGATGAATCTGCAGAGAGAATAGCCAATAATCAATAGCAGGCCTTTTAACTGCTGCAAAAACTGACATGCCTCATTACCTTCAAGAAGCCATCTCCTGTCAGATATGACAGCAACTGACAAAGGAGTATCTTCATTACGAAGAGATTTCTGGATATCCAGAAGGGTCTGCTTTAAAGTGTCATAGTCCAAAGGATTTCCAACCTACACAATATGAATGAAGTAAATAACCATAAAACTATACCACAAAAGGAAAATTCTACTACGAAAGTGTCTGAATACCCGGTGAGAAATTCGAACATTCTTAAGATTACATTGACCAGTAATTTTGCAGGCCTTAGCCCTGTCATCTACTGGTGCATCTGATAATATTTCCTGCATATTGTTTTAAGAAATGAATTTTGAGCTAAGGATGAGTGCATAGACAGCCCAGAAAGTAGAAATCGGAGTTAGCTTGCACAATCAGAAACCCTCACCATTTCCTTTGATAAATATCATTTCCTTACCATTGAAGTTTTAATTCACTGACAGTGTCAAAAAGCATTATAGACACTTGTATTTATATATAGATGTGCCCATGCCATGTAGCAACGAAATTAAATAGCCAGTAAATTGTCAATTTTTCAAGATGTGTGAATAATCAATCAATGATCATTTTTTCATAAAATATCTTAGTACTTCAACTTTTTCCAATGGCACATTAGTTAGTAGTATAAGGCAAATTTGTATTAGCAATCGGGAATTAAAGCTTCTACGCCTATTAACCATGACTTCATGTAGAAGTCATATTATATAAACTGTATTTAAGTTCAACTTTCAATATTGGCATTGAAGATTGCATATGGTTGCAAATCAAGAAATCATGCAACACATGAAGTAGACACCAACATAAGTAATCAGTTCATCATACATATATAAATATAAGATCATACCACAACACTGCCTGGACCAAGATACTTATCATACTCTTCAATCATGTCTACAACATCAGGGCGCCACCCAAGCAAAAGAATGAACTCTTTTGGTCCCAGATTTTCATCTGATGCCTACATGATAATCAGTAATAAATAAAAAGATCTTGAATCAAACGCATTCAGCGTTAATCAGAACATTTTCCCAATGTAGTTGTCCTACCTTGGAATCCGATCTTTTGGGACGTTTGACAATACTAGCTAGTCTCTCTTTACTCGATTGTATGCAATGCTTGACTTCTTGCTCTTGAATTCCTTCTTTCTTGGATGCAAGTACCTTCTTTATATCAGGAAGGGATCCAATCATTAATACCTAAACCAGGAAGGCTTAGTGGCATCAGTAAGTATTATAGAAAACATTGTGAAATCAATTGATTTCAAAACCTTTAAAGAAACAGAAAAAAGTTAAGGGCATATCTTTTTTACATCAAAGTAATAACTGAAACTTGCCAGAGAAACTTCAAATCCAAATGGAATATAAATTAGATCTAGTTATGAGCTAGTCTACATACTTTATCAGTTCGCTGAAGCTTTTCATCATCATTTGGATGGAAGTTTATCCTTCCATCCCGATGAAGACCACATACAACTGCCTGAAATAATATGAATGGAGCGGTAATGTATATAGGCAAATTTACGTCAGCAATAAATGGTGGATTCAGCCAACAGATTAATTAATTACCTCGTCATATTTATGTCGTGCTTTCCTATAGGTCATTCCTTCTTGGTCAGGTAAGCTGCAAAGATTAAATACATTTTCTGAAAAAAGCAAACGTAATAATAGTTAAATTTCAAGGACATGTAAAATTGTTATGTTAGATTAATAAAGGAAATGGCAAGACAGTTTCCAAATCTAGGGTTATAAAATAGGGAAATGTTTCATTTACCTCACCTTACACTAGCCAAAACAAAACAATTACATAAATAAATCCAAATGGAATTATTGGAAAGGAAAGTTTATTATGAGCATTTACAAAAAAAATTACTAAATTTTAATGAAATGGCACAATCGAGTGATTTAGAAGATATAGTCCACATTGTCAGAAGACAGTTTCATCCTCTTTGAGTATTATTCTCAATTTAGGTGGAGAATAAACAATATATGAAACACTACTACTGAAAATTTTAACCAGTAAGTCAGAGAAGGAAAGTTGACAGAGATGATTTGCAGAAAATATGCAATACTTTGATAATTTAACAAGTGTCTGTAGATCTTAGCAAGCCCCTTCTGCCGAGAGCATTGAACAAATAATTTGGATGCAACATTTTCTACTGGCTCTATTTTCAATCCTGAGATAGATTTTAAGAGCTCACATGTCTTGGAACTTGAAACCTGCATTCATTAAATAAGACAAATTCTTACTTTTGTGAACAGCATGTGAGTTTTATATTCTTCATTTCATTTCAAGATGAATGTATGCAACATACTTCAACTATGGTGGGGACAGAATCCATTCCCTCAATTTGTTTAAGGGCGAAAATAGATAGAAAAGCATCTGTGTCAACTTCATACCTAAAAATCAATGAACTTCATTAAAGTGAAATTCAGAAAACACAAAAAAGATAGAAGCAATTACTTTGTTAAAATAATCCAACCTGCCATGTGATCATCCTGAAGCAAGTCATTGGGTAATGTTTCGCATTTAACAGATAGAAAATAAACCACTCCTTGCTGATACAAGGGATTTCAGCAGTAATCCCTTGATTTTGAAAACTGCTTACTTTGAATTATTTTCTCTCAGATTCAAGTCAGGTCCTTGCATTCATCACTCTAACAAGTACTTGGAAGATAATTCTATATTAGACTTTTCCTAAGCTTCATACATAAACAGAGAGGGACCCATTTTTTGTTCTTGGGAGGATGTTCGGTAAGGGAATTCCTCTTTCATGGACCTCCTTCCTAACTTTTCCTGTGTATGCCTTCTACTGTATATGGATTCTCTTCTGCTCAGGGCTCCCACCGGATTTATTTCAGAATCTTGACAATTATCAGACTTTTAACGTGTTTGATTTGTGGCAACCTAACCAAGTAGCTTAAACTACTTTGGCAACATGGGCAAGTTTAAGTACAAGCCCATGTGAAAGTTAACACAACAAAAGTGGGATAACTTGTTTTGGCACTTTCAAAGAACAACTTTGTCCACCCAACTTGGGCATTTGTTCTACAGTCTCTTTAAATGTTTTGGAAGTATGGAGGTCAAGGTGTGGCGTAGTTGAGTTTTTCTACCCTTTTTGATTTACTTAAGCGTAGCATGAGGGTTTCAATCTGAGATTTGTGCCTACCTGGTATTGTAGTCGGTTCTTCTCACAAATTCAAACATATAGGCAAACTATATTGAGCTGATGTTTCTCATCATTATTCTAGTTCCTTTTTCTGGATTTTACTTAAGAGGACTCATGGATCCTCCTGCTCTATAATTATATCCTTCATTGATATAGTCTTCTATTGAAAAAAAAAAAAACCGAAGAAACCACAAGTAATATTTGTCAGTTGTATCATGAAAACAAATTCTAACTAAAACCTCAATAACACCTAAAATAGATGTTCATAAATTAAAATCCTGACCACTGTGCCTAAAATAATCCCTCCAGTAGGTTTCAATTTTGAGATAGGGCTGGTCCTTTTTTCAAGTTCAACTTTGTATATTTCTGAAATTTTAATCCATCTTAACATTTTCACCCTCCATGATAACATATCTCTGCATTAATTAGGTAGACTCTCTCGTGTCTTTTTCCCTTGCATTCTCTCTCATATTTATTTCACACTTATTCTCGTTAACTCACCTTCTTCATAAATAAAAAAGAATACATTTTTTACATATTTATTGTTTTTAACCAATTTTAACTGATGTTTTGATTTATGTAATCTGGTTATTTGTATCTTACATATAGAACTGAATGGAGTAATTAATAACCACAATTAACATTGTTGATGCTTTCAATGCATTTTCATGAAAAAGCTGTCGTATCTGCTTAACACACTAGGCCTGGAACCACCATATCAAATTGCATATTAAGCAGATCAACTATTACCTATCCCATTTTGTTGGCAGTATAATTATTGCACGAGCTTTCTCGGCTGCTGCTCTTTCAAATGATACCGTCAAACTAAGGCTGCCACTGCAGAGCCATAAAATTTAGATATGAGCCATAATAGATCTTGAATTGGAAATCATGGCTCACTTTCAATTTTGTTTGGACTATGATTTTTCATGCGGTACATAAAAACAACTAACCAACTGAATAATCAGTGACTCTTAAAAAATGCAAAACTACAAGCTGTTAATTAAGATTAATGGAGCAATTGTCTTGATTTATTTAGTTACAAAGGAGGACAGACGCTCTGATTGATAGTTGAAATTAGTGAAAATCAATAGTTCTAATGTGCAAGGAACTAAAAGTACCATTATGCTAAAAAATAAAATGCAGATAAAAAAAATGTAAGACAAGAAGCATGCGTGTTACAAGATTTTACCTCATTCAAGGGAAAGGGGCGAGTTATCATGCATGTTTGCTTATCAAACAACAAGATATAGTAAGATATCCAGGCATTCATACCTCTTTGTAAGGACATCAATGTGCTTTAAATCCTTCACTAGTGGTTCTGCTATTTTATCAATCTGTTTTCTAGGAAGATCAGACATAAGAACGATTCTTTGCTTCCTGAATAGGATTCAACCAGAGTGTTACTAAGCCAACATTTTGAACACAGGTTAGTGCAATAACCTCATGTGAAATGCTTACCTAGCTGTAGCAGTGCCTAATTTTACTGCAGATTCATGATACCTGTCTAGCTGCTTTAATATGAAAGGCAGATGACTATTTACACCACAAATGATGATATGATCACTCTCCAAAACTTGCACTTGGGCCCCCGCTCTTAGTCTTTGCATATTATTCTGCTCTCAAGACTGATAATTAAAGACTTGTACAGAAAATCATTCTTATTGAATGCTTACAGCTTTGGACCATACCCTGAATTGTTCGGTCATTGTGCTTTGAAGCTGACTGTAAAACAGTATACCCAATATGGCAATAATAAGTCCAAGAGCACGCTCAACACCTGTTGATTGCTGCAGTCCAGCAAGAAAAACTGTTCTTTAGTAACTGTCAGTTATATAAACAGCACAACAGTCAACAGATAATGAATCAAATTTAAAAAAAAACAAAAACAAAAGAGTGAACTATTTACAAGAATTCCGACGTACTTTTATATGAGTTGATGATGAAATAAGGCATTCCCAGGCATCCCAGAAGCACTTCTCTAAAGTCGGGTTTTGATCCGTTTGTTTTCTATACGATAAAGAGGGAGGAAAATGTGGACATTTTGCCACTTAAACTGCTAAATATGAAAATCATTAACAATATACACACTTCTGAAAGTGCATAACAATGATTACCTGAATTTGAAAAACAGGAGACCACCAATAAAAACAAATGATGCACATGCTACAAGGAGAGCCCCAAAGAACCTGGAAGAGTCCACATACGATAAAGCACATTAGATGTACGATCCACTCCATATAGGATAAACACAGTTCATTCAGCAATATAGGACAGAATTACCCAAAGACTATTCCAAAATAAACCAAATGACTTTTCCAAGTCATCTGACATAACCAACAATGCAAAAATGCATAACCATAGATCCTAAACACTGCCTTTCTTTCGCAAAAAAAAAAAAAAGTTGGTTTTCCACATTCTGCTCAATCGCTTATTATAGATTAAGCATAATCAATTGAACATGCAATTGAGATTGAACACAAAATTACAGATAAACATGTGATCAAGGAACTGAATGATGAAGAATATAGGCTTACGTGGCAACGTTTTTCTCAAGTTGGACGTTAAACAGGTATACCAATTGTTTTAAGCTCCCCCAAATATTGCCAAGAGAAGGAACGGACACATTTAGTAGAATAGGGCTGGGCTTATTCAAGGTATTTGAGACACAAGCAAGAGGCAAGCTTGTTGCAGTAAGTGTTTGAACCATATCTGCAAGTGTTGCTTGAACAACTTTCAACATCCGGTGAAAAAACATTTGATGCGTCGCTCTATGTATGAAGTACAATGACAATGATTGTGTCATGCTTTTAGTCCATGGACCCTGCACATATGGAAGACTGAGAGAATCAGCAAATACTCTAACTGTCACAAGAAGATAATCCAACAAGCTAATTCTATTGGCATATACACTCATGAATTCAACAGACTGAGCTGTGAACAACTTTTATGTCAAAATGGTCAATAATATATAGTCAAGAGACAAATGAACTTTGGAGAGTAATTAAGCAATTTCTTGTGGGAAAAAAATAAAGAAACAGATAAACAAAGTATAAAGAATCTGAAATGCCATTGCTCCAAGGATGCATGTAAACCACCATTATCAAATGCTAATGATGAGAACATATAAAAGGCCATTCAATGATTATACTGTACAGACTCACAAGATCGCTTTTCTTCAACTTTAGGAATATGCCAAAATCAGCATAAAAATGTTATGTAGATTTTATTCAAGATTTGGCGTTACCTATAGCTTTTAAATGCATATTTGGAAAGGATACTACAAAATTTTGATTCTGGCATGAAGTGAAGAGCAAGTTTAGATTGTATTTTCTACAAGATTATATGCACATAGTCTCACAAAAACTATGTACATTTTTCAGGATATTCTATTTATTGCTGACCTGATTGATAATATTATTTATGTTCTCCATCATAATAAGCTTCGCCTCCATGTTTGCCGGGACACTAACGTTTGTGTTCGAATCTGATTTATTTTCTGATCGGCAAGAATGAGCCTCCCATCTACCTACAAGGATTCATCACAGATAGTTCAACCTTCAACTTTAGCAGAAAGGTAAGAAAGATAAGGTTTAGCTTTTTGGTGCCAAGAGCAGTTTAAAACTTTCCACATAATTTCTTTCAAAGTGAATAGGAAAGAGCATATCATGGGGGACAGAGAGAGAGAGAGAGAGACCAGAACAGTCAATTCAGTTCCCACCAAAGATAAGGAAGAGAATAGGATTCAAGAGTTGATAAGACAATAAAAATTAAATGTCCCAAAAGAAAAAGGTAAAATCAAGGCCATTTTGACAAAAAGAAATAGATGGCAATTTATAACCATGTTGTGATAGGCAACTCCGTTGTTAAATATCTAAAGATCTACACTCTTGAGTTTTTAAGATGAATGATATGCTGGAAAATATGGTTTGTAATTTTGACGGTGAGTAGCGTGCATTAGCATTGAAATCCAATCAAGCTGCTCAGTATGCACATCCATATATTAACAGCCCAATATGCAAACAAATGAATGTGGTAGAAAGAGCAACAAATGGGCATTTGCAGTCTTATCATATACTGGCACACGATCACAGTTTAAGCAAAGCTTCAAGAAAACCTTCATGTTCCAAACAGCAGGACCATTTGTCAATTACGATGAGCCATATAAAAAAGAAAGAAACTGAAATAAAAATACAATAAATAAAAGCAAATTATAAGACATCTGTGTCGGTACAACCATGCCAATGCTTTTTAAAAAATGACTGGAGGTATGCCACCCATGTTACTTTATCATGACAACAGGAAGACAGGGAAGAATATTATGCTTTGATTGCAAGTAGTATACAAGAAATGAAGACAGGTAACAGAACAACCCATGAGCTTTTTAGAACAGATGGCATTTTAAAAAAAGGGAAAATTAATTTGCAGGTCCCTGCAGTTTTTTTTTTAATCCGGTCCATATTGTTTCACCTACACTTGAGATTTGGAGAAGGGTTTTGGAGTTATAGGGCTTTCGTCTAACTAGAAGCACGACAGAATATATGCATTACAATTTTAATAAGAGACAAGTTGGAAGTGATTTTGAGGTGACATTGGGGGATCAAACCATTTCACAAGTGATAAAGTTTAGATATCTGGGATCAATTATACAAAAAGATGATGTTAATAATAGAATTTAAGCTGGATGGTGTAAATGGAGGCAAACTACTAGAGTTATTTGTAATCGTAAAGTTCCTAATACAGTAAAGGTAAAGTTTTATCGTACTACTATAAGGCCAACTATACTATATGGTAGTGAATGTTGAGCTATGATAGAGCACAATAATGGTGTGTGATCTATGTAGCCGACCTACCTAGTGGGATAAAGCTCTGTGATCCTCCTCTATTTTACCTAACAATATGTATGGAATAAGTTCAGGGCCAAAATAAATGCTTCATGAAGAATGTAGTGACCCAGAGACTGTCTCTAGGGCATTCAAATCCAGGACTAAATCATGAACACTGAGGAAACAGCGAGAACCTATTTGTCAGTTGCAAGAGATACCAATATATTTAAGGCACCACAAAGACACACAAGACATAACAGACTGTACTCCAATTAATGGAAATAATTAAGCTCAAGGTCTTCAAGCTCAATAGTTTCTACATAAAAACGGAAAAGGAAAATTCAAGCTCCTTTTTTGTTCTCTTCTTTTTCCCTTTGGCTCATGGAACTCACCTTCACTGTTTTCTTTGAGCCAATTTACATGCATTGCTGAAGACTTGAACAAGCCATATCTGTAGGTCGTGAATCTCCTGTAAATGTCTCATTAATGTCAATCTCCTGTAGGCTACGGCACCCCAAAAATAAATATAAAGTCCACCAATCCACATAAATGATACCCCCAGCCTATTTTTAATTTAACATATCAGCAATAAATAAATTAAGGTTAAAATATACCTTAAGTCCTTTAAACTTAAGTTAAGTTTTAGTTTGGTCATTTGAGTTTAAAAACGCACTTTTAATTCTTTATCGTTAACACGATTAGTTTTATTTAACGGAAAATGTTAATTCATTTGACATTTTGTAATTAAATAATGTTAAAATATACTTAAATATTGATTACTCAATATACCTATTTTTACATTTAAAAATTTAACATTATTTTCTCAGCATTTAATTGTAGAATCACCATTTAAATTTGGTGAATCATTGTTTTCTGTTAAGTAAAATTATCGTTAACAATAAACAACTAAAAGTGAACTTGTTAAATTTAACTGATCAAATTGAAACTTGAGTTAAACTTAAGGATCAAACGTATACTTTAAGTTATCTTTTAATATAAAGTGTTTTTTAATGTGTATCAGTGCATTCTAAAACACCTTATCGGGATTTAAATTGAGTTAGGGAACCATAACCCTTCTTTTTCAGCTTATAAATTGTATTTCGCTACGATTGGGCCTCACAGAATTGATTTTGTACATTAAATTGATTTCACGTCCTGAAAAAAAATTGATTTTGCTCAATAAAATGGATTTCAAGAAATTGATTTTACCACGTAAGTCACGTCAGCAGCCATGAAAGCCTGTGGTTAAAAGTGTTAATTTGGCTTTGTTTGTATCAGCATAGTGAAAGTATCAAGAAGTTATCTTCACGCAAGTTAAAATTAAACTCTTCTCACATACTTACCTTATAAATCATAAATCATATTGAAAAATTAATTTTCACTATTAATCCAAACAGACTCATTATCACATAAAAGTATTTAACAGAATTAGCATTAGATTTAAATCCTTTTATCGGACATTTGGTAATAGAGTTAAAAAAAGCGTCAAATACTAGATAGTCAAAGGTAAAATAAAAAAAAGATTCAAATCCTTTTACAAAATATAAAGACCAATAGGGTTAGATCTAGTAGAATGAGCTAGTCATTACAAAGTGGTGAATCAAGGTTCGAATTCTCATTGAAAAATGTACTCACGTTCAATACCTTACAATATCTCAAATAGGATTTAAGAATTTAACAAAAAAAAAAAGACATGCAGATATAAAAAAATGGACAAACAGCAACAACTACCACAAAAAAATGTATCAAAACCGCAATTTGATAAAAATATAAGGATTTGAACTGAATGTAACCCCAAGTAAGTTTAAAGTTTGAGGAAAACAATACCTGTTGCCACGAGTTGATGTTGAGAATTGATGGGAGAGTCTTGAAAGAGGATGCCATGGCTGTATTGCACTGTGCAATTGATGAACCAAAGTCATAACTTCTTCTCTCTCCTCCTTACTTCCCTCACGATCAGAGAGAGAGAGAG
>JANTPZ010002096.1:0-23765 GCA_025593235.1 Vachellia pachyceras | reverse complement strand
TGGCTTGCTTTATGTTAGATGCTTATCTGTAAAAGAAAAGGATGAATTTGGTCTAACCCATTCCTAATTGAATGGTCTCAGTAACCTCCTTGCATTGCACCGTATTGCCACTCTCCGCCATGATGAGCTGGGTCAGGTTTGTTTCATCTGAATTAATTGTTTTTCATAAATGCTTGGAACATGCACTAACAACATGATGGGATGAAGGAAACTCTTCTCAATCTGTTACTTCGTAATTACCTCCACTACAACCTATATGACCAAGCAGAGAAGTTAAGGTCTAAGGCACCACGATTCGAAGCACATTCAAACCAGCAGGTATGGTGGTTTTGCTATTCTGGGCATCAAATGAGTCCCCCCCCAACAAAATTAATGCAATGTTCAACTTGGCCATGCCATTATTTTGAGCCATCTCAATCATTTTGTATCTAAATCTTGGTAAAATTCAATTTTTTTCCTCTTATCTTTTCCTTGGCATGTTCTGTTGTATTTTTATCCAGTTCTGTCGTTATCTCTTCTACCTTGGGAAGATTCGTACAATACAGTTGGAGTATACCGATGCAAAAGAGTCACTCCTGCAGGCTGCCCGAAAAGCTCCGGTTGCAGCACAAGGCTTTCGAATACAATGTAACAAGTGGGCTGTAATTGTGCGCTTGCTGTTGGGAGAAATACCTGAAAGGACTATCTTTATGCAGAGAGGAGCAGAGAAAGCTTTGAGGCCTTACTTTGAGCTTACAAACGTAAGTTAATATGGTTGACTTGAGCTAGTTATAATATTATTATTGGCTCAGTTTCTCTAGGTCCAACATAGTCCCTACAATCTTGCTTTTTTAAGCATGAGAAGTGTAACTATGTCTTTCTTCACCTATTTTTGATTTTTATCTGCTGTGCTCATTACGCTTTCTTTCTATTAGCGCGTGTTCATGGTCAATTCTCTGATTCTGTTTTTTAGCTTTAATCATTCATAAGCATATATACATCTCTACTACCTTAGAGATCTCTGATCTATCGGCATTTCTTCTTTTTCCTGGATTATGTAGTGTTTTTGTTGTGGGATTTCAGGCAGTGCGCATTGGTGACCTGGAGCTGTTTAGGAATGTTGCAGAAAAGTTTGCTACCACCTTTAATACGGATGGAACTCATAATTTGATTGTTCGGCTGCGACATAATGTTATCCGAACTGGCTTACGCAACATCAGCGTGTCTTATTCTCGCATCTCACTCGCTGATGTAGCTCAAAAACTGAGGTTGAACTCTGCTAACCCTGTTGCAGATGCTGAGAGCATTGTAGCCAAGGCCATCCGCGATGGGGCAATTGATGCTACATTGGATCGTGCCAATGGGTGGATGGTATCCAAGGAGACTGGAGATATTTATTCCACAAACGAACCTCAATTGGCTTTCAATTCCCGCATTGCCTTCTGTCTTAACATGCACAATGAAGCCATAAGGGCTCTGCGTTTCCCACCCAACACGCACAAGGAGAAGGAAAGTGCTGAGAAAAGGAGAGAGAGGCAACAACAAGAGCAAGAGCTGGCCAAGCACATAGCAGAGGAGGATGATGATGATTTCTGAAAACATATGTTTATTTTTTTGGTCTCAGTTGCAGTCAGAATCTCTATCTATTACTCTTGCGATTTCCTTTTGGAGAACCTGTATAATTACGTCTGTTTCTTGGAAGTGGAATTATTTATTTTGTACGTCGAAGATCTCATGATTCCATCAAGGCCTTTATCATATTTAAGTCGTCATTATTTCTTTCTCCTTATCATAATTAATTCAAGCATCCGAACTAGTGTTTTTTATATGGGTTAGATTGGAGCTAAGTGAATATTCTCAGTGGGATGGTAAGCATTGATCCCCCATTAGTTTGGATCCTAGGTGTAAGATAGATGTCTTTATCTTAGGATGGCAAGTTTGTAGGTATAGCCGGGCCGGTAAAGTGCCATGTTAAAGTTTCTATCGCTAATTTGGCGTTGGGGCATGGTTTACCTGCTTTGTAAACATGAATATCTGTATTATGCTCAGTTAATGGACTCTTGGAACGATGTCGCTTCACTTGTCATGATATCGTTGCACAGAACATGGACACTATGGATCCATGACAGATTCCATTCCCATAGCATTTATTCAAATTTAGAGATGAGATTTAATGGATGTCCAACATCTTCTGTTTTCCAATTGTAGAATCTGCATTCAGATGCATCCTATTCAGCAAAAATGAAATGAATCAGCCGGTTATTATTAAATGGATGTCCAACATATTCTGTACACTTGCTAATTGTCGATAAAATAATTTGAACCCGAGAGACGCAACTACTATGAGTGCCAGGAGTGCCGGTGTATTGGTTGAACCCGGATGCCTCAAGTTTCCGTCAGTTTATATTTCATAGCTGGTGTTTATGTTAAAAGTAATTAGGGTTATTTTGTTGCATCTATCAATCAAATCACTCCCACCTGCTATAACAATTACCACATGAATTTGGGTCAGCCAATCGCTTCTGCTTTGTCAATGAATTTGGGTCTACACTTCAGTGGGATCCCCCCAAAAAAAGTTTTCCCTTTAGAGATGCACCACACTTTTCTTATAATGGGGATGCTACGTGACACGAGTAATTGTTGTACTTTTTCAGGAACAAAGTACCAAAATGAATTGGGGGTTGCCTTTAATAAGGAGAGCACCAAATGCAATTGGTTCACAGAGATTCTTCAAAAACACTACTCCACTGACTGGGTCGCTGAACACCAAATATATTAACAACCATGCCCTCCTAACGACTCCACGTCGATGCCAAGGCCAACATTAACTTGTATAAATATTCCCCTGTTGCAGCGTCTCTCACACACAGATGAATCCGCAAGCAAAGAAATATGGCATCCATTGCAATAGTGATGCACACCATATTGTCAGTAAGTGGTGTTGAGAGTGCGCCAAGTGTAAAGTACTACGAGCGCACATGCCCTCAGGCGAAGTACATAGTGGCAGGTGCTGTGCATAAAGCAACCCTGAACGATAAAACAGTCTCGGCCGCTCTGCTTTGCATGCATTTTCACGATTGCTTCATAAGTGTGTGTATGGATAACATATATCATGTGTATAAGCCACTTGTGATGATCCGCAGAAACTCGAATCACGCACGTATCTTGTAGTGAATCTGTTGTTAACTGGGATCCACTGTTGGTGTCTTGCAAGGGCTGTGATGCGTCAGGTTCTACTGGAGTCAAAGGGAAAGAAGAAAGCAGAGAAGGATGGGCCTGCCAACATATCTTTGCATGCATTCTAAGTCATCGCCAATGCCAAGAAAGCACTGGAAGCCGTGAGCCCCAGTGTGGTGTCTTGTGCAGATATTATTGTAGCACTTGCTGCTAGGGACGCTGTCTTTCTGGTCAGTCCCACTTATTGTTCCCACCATTTCCGTCTGCCTAACTCATTGTGCGAAGACGCCCATATTTATTTTGTTGTTGGTTGTGAAACGAATGGGTGGGGGGGGGGGTGTGTGTGTTAGTCGGAAGGACCCATGTGGGAAGCACCCAAAGGAAGAAAGGATGAAAGAATATCAAAAGCGGATGAAACCAGACAGCTGCCAGCTCCAGTCTTCAATATTTCCCAACTAGAGCAAAGCTTCTCTCAGAGAGGCCTTTCCTGGGAAGATCTTGTTGCCCTCTCAGGTAATTCACATATGATCAGCTTCATTCAGCTGTAACTGCAATTCAATAATCGACCACATACGTATGTTGGCGATGGTGCATGTAGGAGGCCACACCCTTGGATTCGCTCATTGTTCATCTTACCAGAACAGAATCCACAAGTTCAGCCCTAAACAAGACATTGATCCCTCCATGGACCCCTCCTTCGCAGCCATGCTTTGTGGCATTTGTCCCTCTCACAACAAGCTCAGAAACGCTGGTTCTCCGTTGGATTCGGGCACCGCCACTTTCGACAACGCATACTACAAGCTACTTAGTCAAGGAAAGAGCATCTTCTATTCCGACCAGGCTCTGCTCACTCATCCCAAAACCACAGCAATGGTTTCCAGGTTTGCTCATGGATTTAAGCCCAGGCCTTCGTACAGTACAGGGCTGTGAATTGTTTTCCTATTGATGCTTATTAGCATGGAGGGTGGTGTTTATGTGCTTGTTGACATCATTTGACGTGCACTGAACTTTTGTTTATGTGGCACAATGCCAAAAGATGAGGAACAATGTTTAGCAGTTTACCACAGTTCAAGTATCGGCTCGGAAGTTCTTTGTTTAATCGTGGGTGGTGAGTGACGACAGGCTTTTCCATTGAGATTTCTTTGAAGTATTACAGAATTAATTAACAATGAAGAACATAGTCTCTCAATATAAGATATTCTTTTATAAATTAAAATTATTGCACTAATCAATATATCAACTAAAATTCAGATAGAAATGCTATTTATGTTGGGTTTTAGACTTTCTCGTGTTTACAATGAGCAGCGTAGGTCCAGAAAGCTAGACTGTTGCTCATGAAATTGTTTGACTATCTGCCTCAACTATCCAACACAAGCCATCGCCTTCTGGTGCCTCATAACCATCCGACTCAGAGTATCCAATTTATTCATCAGAATATAAATCCCTTTAGCGAGCAGCACTATCGAGATTATTACAGATTGCGATCACGTGGACGAAATATTTCACTCCATTTTGATTTACTTACGTATAACTGTTACAGTTGTTCTTGGCTTTATTTGGAATTTGGCATTTCTGATTTCACCCTAATAGCAACAATAATTATAAAAACAGAGCATATTTAGCTGAGAAGGTGGTGGGAGGGAGGGGAGTGAATTAGGAAGAGGAAGAAGCAATGTCAATGACAAAACGGTAACGGACATCGTTGTTGGCAAGGCGGTGCATGGCGTGGTTAATTTGATCCGGCCTTACCAACTCTGTGTCGCACGTGATGTTGTGCTTCCCACAAAGGTACAACATTTCCTGCGTCTCCTTGATGCCTCCGATGATGCCTCCTTTCACCGACCTCTTCCCGAAGATCAGCGGGAACGCCGGCAGCTGCAGGGGCTGGTTGGGAGCTCCCACGATGAACAGCGTCCCCTTCACCTTCAGTAATTCCAGCAGAGGCAGCAGAGAATGCTCCCCTGACACCGTATCCAATATGAAATCCAGCGTCCTCTTCTTTCCCTCCATTTGGCTTTGGTCGCTGCTCACCACGAACTCATCAGCTCCCAGTCTGTGCTTCGCCTCCCATTCCTTCCCCGCCGACCTGCTGATCACCGTCACGTGGTGCCCGAACGCCTTCCCAAATTTCACCGCCATGTGCCCCAGTCCTCCCAGCCCCACCACCCCTATCCTCTTCCCCCCGCCCTCCACCAATCCGTGATCCTTCATCGGACTGAACACCGTTATCCCCGCACACAGCAGCGGCGCCGCTCCTTCCATCCTCAGGTTCTCTGGTATGTGTACCACATATCTTCACATTCCCAACACAAACAAACACTGCTTCTGTTATCACTTCCTTCCAAACATACACATATTCTCGCAAAAATTAAGATTTAGAGGAAGGGACACCTGTAGTCTGCCACTATCATGTTGGAGTAGCCACCGTAGGTGATGCTGCCGTCCCAGAAGATGCCGTTGTATGTGAACTGTAATTGTTGGCAGTAGTTCTCCTGGTCACCGTTGCAGTATTCGCAGTCCAGGCAGGTGGCTGCCAGGCACCCCACCCCTGCCCTGTCTCCTTCCTTGAACCCCTTCACGTTGCTTCCCACCTTCGTTATCACCCCTACGATCTCGTGCCTGTCAACATATATAGATTATTGAACACGTTGTTATATTCCTGTGTCTGCATGTTAGTGAGCGGGAGATTCGCAAATTACAGTACTGATGAAATTACCCGGGAACTACGGGATACATAGTGATACCCCAGTCATTTTTAGCATAGTGTAGGTCAGTGTGACATATCCCACAGTACAGGATCTGTATAGTGACGTCGTCTGGGCCGTTCTCCCTGCGCGTTTAGGTTGGAACCGCTTTAAATCATACGTTTCATGCAGCATATATATACAAGAGAAAGGAAGGAGGAAGGAGGAAGGAGGAAGACAGTACCTTCGTTGAAAGGTGTAAGGGGTAATTTTGCCTGAAGAATCGTGAGCAGCCCATCCAGAAACAGTCTCTGTGTGATTGGGAGTGGTCTTGGCCATTACAGAGAATTTCAGAAGCACTTGTCACTCCGATGCTCTGGAACAGGTTGTTGACGACCTTTTTATAGAGGAATCCACCCACGCTAACAATCAAATGAAGCCAAAGCACTCGTGCCAGTAGATATATATTAATTCTTATTGGTTGGTGTGGCTACGACGAAATTACCCAGTAAGCAAATGGCAGATTCCCTTGGAATTCTGAGCATATGATAATGAGGCCGCAAGCGGCAAGCGACAAGCGAACGGTAGGTAATACATTATCATCTCCCCCAATTCATTACATATCAGCCATTTTGATCTTAGACGGTTCACATCTGATATTTTTAGAACTGACAATTTTTTATTGAGGAAATTATTATTTGAAAATATGATAACTAGATAAGAATCTCGTTAGGATGCTACTAAAGGGATGAACTCCCGTAACACATTAGAACTGAACAAATCCAGATTTAATTTTAGACAACCCACATCTAATATTTTTTAAAACTAGCAATTTTTTATAAAAAATAATTATTTAAAAATATGATAGTTAAGAGATTAATTTTATTATAGATTTTATACTGTTAAAATAAGTTTTTCATCAAATTTAAAAAAATCAAATTAGGACAGTCCAAAAATAATTAGTTGCGGTGCTGATCAACACTCTAAGTTAGGTAAGACGCGGAATGAGTGTTGATGATTCTGTGATAAAATAAGTTGTAGACTAATTCCCACTTGTACATGGTGCACAGAAGGAGCAACTCAAGAGTAACAACTAACAACGAACCCAGCGCGTTAGGACAGAGAATAGGTGCGTGACACAAAAAACCATATTGGAGGGCAACAACTGCTAGGAATACTAAGATTTTTAGCAACGAGGATACTATGGCGGCACGCTTGGTTAATGCAGTGCTAGCTAGCTCTTGCGGATCATTCCCTCCATGCATGCGTTATGCTTCTGTAACTTAATATTACCCCCTGATTAGTCTCTTTATGCTCTTTTAATTTCCTCATGTTGTAAGTTTCTGTGTTGTGCTTTACCCTCGATCCCTCTCTGTACTATACCATTAAGCAATAAAATTTCTCATTCGAAAAAAAAAAAAACCATATTGGAGGGCAACAACTGCTAAAAAAAACGTGCTGCAACAGTGAAGATACACACACGCAAGGGTGTGAAACCGAGAAACTACAAAACTAGCTAGAATGGACGTCATCTGGTTGTTGAGACTACCGAGTCAAAGTCAATCAAAGAACTCAAAAAGCGCTGACTTCCTGTTTCCCTGCTGCTTCTTGTGAACTTTCGACCTGATTGGGGTGATGCGAGACATGCCCATGTCTTCTTCTTTTTTTTCCACCTGAAAATCTAAAATACTTTGCTCTCTCTTTCTATACGCGTATTAAAAAAAAAAAGTTTGGTTTACGCTATTTTGGAGGTCCCCAACAAGAGTCTTTACACCACCTTTTTTTTGTTCACTGCCCCCTTCGCATATATGGTGTGTGTTTGTGAACTCCGTTGAGAAAAAAAGAGTTTACGAATTTTAAATGGTTTTACAGATTTTAAGATTTTTTGTAAATTTTAACATGATTTTTACAGATTTTAAAATAGTTTATTTTAATAAACTAAAGTCACCTTGCGTATACTTCGTTCTCGAGGTTTTGAGGACTCGTCTAACGGCATCATCCTTCTCAACAATCTCATATGATTCAAGGGAAATCTCATTCTGTATGAAGGCAAAGCCACAGCCGCATAACTCTAACTAGGGAAATAGATGATTCCATCTCTTTCGTCGAAGTAGTTTCATTCTCAGTACTATCGAGGTCTCTACTTCCCCAATTCTGGAAGAATCTGTCAATTATTGTATTCATTATGTAATTCATTGTTTTGTTTTTGCTCCTTCGTAGACCTTTGACATTGTATCTTTTTTAAATTTTATATCATTTCTCCCTTTACGAAAAAAATAAAAAAAAGTTTAAATTGGTCGGTGTTTGAATAATTAAGATTTTTAAGTTCTCATTATTTTTTTTTCTGATTAACAAACGTAACATCAGAGTTCAATTTAAAAGACTGATTGAGAATTATTAGGTTTGATTTGAAATAGAATACTCCCAATTTACCGCTTGCCGTTTCTTTTTAAATCCAGACTTCAGGCTTTCTTGCCCAATCTGAGATCTCTACCAGACCATCTTGGGTTGGATTTTAACCCGATTTGATCTGATCTATGAATGTCTATAGCATTATATTATGGATTGTGGCATTTTGGGAGAATGTGAGTATTTCTTGGGGCAGAATGTAAGTATTTATCAGATGGGATATCAACTGTGATTTGATGGCACTCATGGGAGAGGTACAATTTTTTAAAAAAACACAAACAAAATTTTTTACTTAGGCATCATTAGTTATTTTGATGTTTGCATGATATTTGTTGGACAGGAAGTATCAATGTATCTTAACAGCTGTAAAGAAGTGTACATGCGTGGGCTTTTAAAAAATGGTAGGGCAAGTCCTTTGAATGTATTTATGTTCTTATTCCAATTCCTCGTATTTAAAACTAGTCATTTTATATTCAAAAAGTAAAATAATCTGTATTTTTATTAATTTATAAAGACTAGCTAATGCTTTAAATAAAATGAAAGTTGATTGATTAACCACTGATTTTAAATTTAAGGGATTAAAAATAAAATGAATATAAACTCAAAGGCTATAAAAAAAGCAAAGAGTTGGTAAAAAAAGCTATTTCAAGAAATGTTCCAATCGTTGTAAAGAAATCGCATGAATGCGTAGCACTAATACTAATCAAACAAAAATTAAGAACTAATTCCATTTAATCATTAGTTTTTTTTTGTAGTAAGGAACCACCAGGCGGGCTTAGAACCCGTTTAGAAAAGCAGTTGAGAAATACTTTTACTGTTTACAGGGTAAATATGTGAAGGAAATTATTTATGATTTGTAGAAAAACATTATTGAATGTGCGTTTAGAGTGTTCAAATTCTCTCCCAAACATGCACTTAGGAATTAGGATGTGAATGGAAAGCATTTAGCATTTGGGTTTATATTACTTTTTAATCCTTAAATTTGTATGAATTTTGATTTTAATCCCAATTTTTAAATCTATGATTTTAATTTTTATAATTTTTTAAAGACTTAGATATTCAACGTATAGCAATCAAAACTGAAATTAGTTAGAAGTAAAAAAAACTGAAATTAAAATTATCAAAATTATATATTAAGGGGTTAAAAATTATATTAAACCAATTTTTAAAATTTGATTTATATTACTTGCACCGAGTCCGAAAAATAAACACAGGGCAAAAGAGGGGCGGAGATCATGGGTTTTTTTGTTACTGCGCCGAAGGTTTCTTTTCCCAAACTAGATCTGTGACCTATTTTTTGTCACCTTTTTCGTCCATAGCCATATCCATTTGTTCTCAGGTCATTTGATGGCTTGTCTTATATACTAATTATCCTTTGGAGTTTCTTTCCCTATACAAAGAAACCCTAATTGACAATGGTCACTGATTCGTCTGATCATCACTCGCCGACTAGTGATGGGGATACCAGTAGCCCTAAGTTCCCGCGAAGAAACCTACCATCTCCATGGGCTCAAGTTGTACGAGGTGGGGAATGCGAATCTCATCCATCGCCGGCTTCATCATCTTCCTCTTCATCATCACTCACAACCTCCGTGCCCGACCAACCTCCATTCTCTGATTTTCCTCAGAAGGAGGCACCTGCGTCGCAGCTGCCGGATAACTCTGTTGTTGGTGCAGATAACTTTGATGCTGACGCTTCCGACGGCAATGCGGGTGGTTCCAAGAGGCCTGCTTGGAGCAAGCCTTCTAACGGCGTTGTCGAGGCTGGTCCCGTGATGGGTGCTGTCTCCTGGCCCGCATTATCTAAATCCACGAAGGTTTCAACCAAAATATCGGCTGAATCCACCTCCAAGACAGACTTTGATGGATCACTCTCTACTTCTCAGGTTTGGTTTCAATACCTGCCCTAGCTTCATGTCCGTTTTTCTAGTTGATTGGAATGAATAGAAGGCAATGGTTGGAAGAATAACCTTTTTCCAGCGAACGAAGTTATAAACTTAAGTCATGACACTATTGAAATCTATAGGCGCATCGGTTACGAAAACCAGTTGCTTAAGTTGTAGCCTTCCCTTTTCTACGTTTGTCCGGCGATCAGATATCATGTTTGTTTATAGGGAAAAGACTAATCTGTATATGCATGTATGTTGTTGCCATATTTTTGTAGGGGTCTGGCACTTTACAATCCTCTCAAAAACAGTCTACTAATAATGCAAAGCCTAGCTCTGCAACAAACTATGCTGTGCATCATAGACAAAGGTCAATGAAGCGTGGGGGTAGCAGCAGCATTGGGGTTGGTCATGCTCAGATCAGCTTTTCTAACCCTCCCCCACCTCCACCGCCACCACCCTTTCCTGTATTTCCTATACCTGCAAGTAGCTATGGTAATGTGGTGCCAGGGGTTCCAGATAATTCTTCAAGGGAAATCCCTTACAGGAACAATAACTGGGATACAAGACCACCAGTTGGGGGTTTTGTGCCTGCTGTGAATGATCATTGGATTCCCCCCCGCAGAGGCAATCTTGGGCCCCATCAACGTGGGGATGGATCCTATCATAGTAACCATGGGGGTAGGCGTGGCCAGGACCGTGGAAATCATGCAAACACTAGAGATGCTCAAGCACACCAACAGAGGATGTCTCCTAGGGGATTAGTGAGGCACCCGCCTCCTAATACTCCTGCATTCGTTGCCCCTCCACCCATGGGACCCTTTACAAACCCCATGGGTTTTCCAGGTGGAAATATTTTCCTCATTTAATTTTTTTCCTGTAAAATGAAGTGGGGCTGATGCACTTTCTCCTGTTTTCCAGAATTTTATTATTTCCCAACTCTACCTCTAGAGCCATTCAGGGGTATGCCGTTCATTACTCATGGTCCTCCTCCTGCCATGTTTCTTCCTGCTGCAGAACCTCCTCTGACAAACATGCTGATTAACCAAATTGATTATTATTTTAGGTAAATTATTTCTGCTTTCTGATGTTTGTTTCTTTTCTGTAAACACTATGAAAATTGAATCTTCTATTTGTTTTTACAGTGATGCTAATTTAGTGAATGATGATTTTTTAAGATCCAACATGGATGAACAGGGTTGGGTTCCCATTGCTTTGATAGCAAACTTCCGTCGGGTAAGTTAATTGTGTTTAATTAGGCAACACTTTCATTGAATTTACCTTAGATCCTTTGAACATATTTTATTCTTGTGTCTGTAATATTTTATAAGTATTATTCTTGAATTTATACATATTGACATAGGGTCTATGTTGGTTTTATGGCTAAATATTTTGTAGGTTTGTGCTAGTTTTTTGCATGCAGAGGCTGCTATTTTTGGGATTGTTACATTTGAGGATTTTTCCTTAACAAGCTGACACCATGATGCTTATTTCTTTGAATAGTGTAATTGTCGGTGAAGTGAAATGAAATGGAAGGCAATATGGAACAGCATCACTGAACTGAAAAAATTAGAACGGATTTCTTATAGAGTTGCCTAATCTTAAAAAGATTTCTCTTCAAATCCCTTGTGATGTAATATATTTAACATAACCCTCCTTGATAGCTACATGGTTGTGTATCTCGCAAGTAAAAGGGGCAAGTGTTTTTTTTTTTTTGGTTTCCCCTTTTTATTTCTGGATGATGAATGACCCCCACCTTTAGTAATTATGTCTGGCGGAAATGTGGGAACCTTATCTGGTTAATTGAAGTTATGATGTGATTAATTCTTGCATCTCCTGTGTATAACTATAAAGCCTGATACCTTTCTTTTTTTCTTTAATTGCATGTTTTGTTGCCGGTTGTTTGGGCACTATATTTTTAAGCGCTGAGAATAAGTCACCATAAAAGGGCAGATGCATTAGTGTATCAGGAATTCAGGATGGCAATCTGCACATCTTTTGATATGTTCATGTTTGCAGTAGTTGACACCTGGAAAAGATGTGGACCCCGCCATTCTAGGAAGATCTCTAGATGCTGAAAGATTGTCCTTGGCCTTTCAACTATTTTTTTACTGTTATTTATTTTGAAACCTGAATCTAACAAAAAAGTTATAAGTACAAGTGTCCCATTTTAGTATTCCAAAATTAAATACAATGGCAGCCCCAATCTTTCTAATGAAGGGCATCTTCGAATATGCCCTTTTAACGGCTCAAATACACTCTTCTTATTTCTTAATTAATTAATTAATTAATTAATCAACCACATTAATTATTATTATTATTATATTCCATTAGTAGCCACTCAAAGAAGGTAAAAAGGAGAAGAACTGGCTCTTGGACACACAGTTGGTGTTTGGTCTGTACGTGTTTTGATTTCCCAAGTACTTAGACATGGAAACTTAGTTATGAGATTCATGGGTGTAAGATCTGTAAAAAATTAATGGTTCGAGCATTTGGCAGGTCATACTTATAGTTGACTTGGGGACATTGATTTCATACCCTCAAAGGTTGATGAACTACTTATGCACCTTTAAGTTTGTGGATTTTTAGTCTTGTTTTCATGAAAGTATATCTTAAAGTTTTGTTTGATTGAAATGGTGTGCTACCGCTTAAATGACGATGAAACTCTGATGTTTCTGAAATCATTAGTCTTCTATTTTGTTAATCTTCTGCTCGTGTAATTATCAATTTTTTTGTGGTGATAAAATATTTGAATTATTAACATTGTTCAATAATGAACTTGAATGATTTTTATCTGTACTTTTATAAATGTATACATGCAATCCTCTGGCAGTTCTTTTAATTTAGATGCCAGCCCTGACTAAAAGCATTAAAATTAAGATCAGACACCTGTGGTTCAATTGCATTGTCGATGTCATGAAAAGGTTTTTGATCTTCTATGAATTCTCTATATATTTCTTTGTTTCAGAAAGCAGCTGTATGCCAAAATATCAGGACTCCGTTTATTTGTGTCCTTAATCTTAACCACCCCCCCCCAAAAAAAACCTCACTCTATTAGGAATTACATTACACCAAAATGCCTCTAAAGTACATCTTATATCCAGTCCTTATTGCGATCGAAGCATCTTTCAGGAGTCTCTGTCTCAAGCACACTTACATTTTGTCAGTCTCGATTCCTTTTTACACTGTTTTGTTTTCACTTCGATCTCCTTTGTAGGTTAATAGTTTGACAAACAACATTCAGCTGATACTGGATTCATTGAGAAATTCTACAGTTGTGGAAGTGCAGGTAAATACCATGTCTGAGTTTAAAGTGTTATCTACGTAATTAGTTTCTCATTTGATGCACAATCAGCCCACTCTTTACATGTAATGTATTTCTTTCGGTTCTAAATATGGGAGATAGATTATTAATTCACCTCAGGTTTAGGAAATTATTTAAGTTAGTTATGTGCAAAATATGTGTTGGTTTTCTTATAATATCCCTCCTTTTATTCATATACGAATATAAACTGTTGATTGCACACATCTATGTATGTGGATATATGCAATCAATAGAGGTATTTTGAGGGAAAAATAATGAATACGACAGAAAAAGGAGATTGGGATCTTACATTTAAGATCAAAATAAACTCCTAAACTAAGATTGAGATCTTACATTTAATATCAAAATAAACTCCTAAACTAACTTCTACATTCAGAACCACAAAGAGTGTATATCTATTGCTTCCATGGGATGTTGGGCAGTTGGACAATGTTGCAAAAAGGGATGGTGTAAATTTGATTGTTTAAAGGGAAAATTAATCTCTTAGTCCTCTAATTTTTTACTTACAACTCAGTTCTTCAATTATGACTTAGTGCGACTTAGTCCTTGAACTTCGGAATCGCATATGACTCAGTCCCTTAACATTTCTTTTTATATTATTATCCTTATCATCTATAAAATCATCCTATTCAGCATAAATTCCTTACACCTTAGCTTCCACCTGGTTTTTTTATAAAATATAAACAAGAAGGAAGGGGGGGGATAGAGAGATGAAGGCCACCATGAAACTCGGCTTTCCAGTGACAGGAATTTTTCTTCTTCCCTCCTAGGCCCATTCTTACTGTACTAATTTGAAGGAGATTATATAAATACCAGTAAAGCCACTTGGGCATTTCAATCTTCAAGTTTCGAAAGAACAAGAAAATTTCCATTGAGAATGGCGGAGCTCTCCCAACCTTTTTGTCTTCACCTTCTCTCATCCAACAATTCATCATCTCATTCTCTCTATTCGTATTTCTGAGTTCATCTACAATTTATTTCATTTCTTAGCATTGAACCATGATTTCTCGCAGTTTCTTTCAATCTATGAGGGGAGAAGAAATTATGTTAAAGAAGGTTTCTGTTCGGAAAGCCCGTTTCATGATGGCCTTCATCTGTTCTTCTCTCTCCTTCCTTCTTTTGTTTATATGTTATAAATAAAAAACCAGATGGAAGCTGAGTTGTAAGGAATTTCTGCCACATAGGATGATTTTATAGATGATAAGGATAATAATATAAAAAAAGAATGTTGATGTCCGAGGCCTAATTAGTGTTGTTATTGAATAATTAGTAATTATGTTAATTAGCTGTCAGTATCCCTAAGATAGTGGCAGATATGTTGCATCTTGATTTTCTTCTAATATCTTGTAATTATGGGTTGATCCTAGGGATTATGGTATAACCTAGGATTAACTATATAAATAAGTTTTTTCCTCAATGAATAAGATACGAAATATTCCAGCATCCACTTGTTCAAAGAAAAGTTGAGGGACCGAGTCATATACGAGTCAGAAGTTCAAGGATTAAGTCGTATCGAGTCATAGTCAAAGGACTGAGTTGTAAGTTGGTCAAAAGTTAAATGATTAAAAGATTAATTTTCCCTTGTTTAAATGATGATTGTTTTTTAATTTAACAAAAGAAGCTACTGATTCTGTTGGTGGTTCTGCGACCCAAATGTTTGCCTCAGGGTGACAAGTTGCGGAGACGTAATGAATGGATGAAGTGGCTTCCCTCATCTCAGCTTCGAGCTGATTCTGGTTCATTATCTCCTGCTGGATCAAGTGGCAGCAACCTAGCAGCTGATTTTCAAAAGATTGCTCTCGCTGAAGCTGTTGCAGATAAAGGTATTTTAGACTCTACGTCAGAGGCCCTAGAAGGAAGATCTTCAACTTATTCTTCCAGTCAACCTCAATTGCCAAACGTTGAAACTATAGGGAGCACCACTTAAGACTGCGCATAAATAATATATCTGGGCCCGAAATTGTTCCAGTTGATTTATCCGGTATCCATGCTGGGTAGTACTGTTGATTTTTTTCCTCTATTAGATTTTTTTTCTTATCTCTTTGGGATGGGAAGAGAGTCTGTTTTGGAATATGATTTCTTCCAGTTACTGAGCTCGATTTTGGTAGTAATTGGGTCGCGTAGGAGGTGAAATAAGGATTTATTCACAATTATCACTGCATCTCAAGGTAACTTAACGAGACACAACAAATTTAGAATTTTGATCGAGGCGGGTTTAATGAAGTTACAGATTTGTATAGTTTATATTTGCTTCGGACGAATTTCTTGTCTTGTGGTTCATGGTTAGCCTGTGCTTGGGGGATGGTCGGATAAATTCATACCAAGGAGAAATGAGGTGAGAGAGGCTGTATTGATGGGATTTTGGCTCTCCAATGGGATGAGTTGAGCCCAGCTGCTGTACCGCCGAGTTTCATGTACCTGCATGAGATGACAAATACGGTTTGAACTGATTCTCTTATTTATAAATGTTATTTTATGAAAGGATTTCCTTATTCATTATTCTTCCTTTACCTCGATGTAGATATTTTATTTTATCAGTGTAATTGATGGATTTTCCATCCCTCACCCCGAATCAGTATATTTTACATTTTTTACGGACCTTATAATTTGGAGGGACTGTTATAAATTATATTCTTTTAAAATAAATAATAATCAGGAGAGGTTTTACCTTTCGGTGCTAATTATTGTTGTGCTGGTGAATAATCTTGCTATAAAATTTTATAGATGTAGTAGTAAAAAAATTGATTAAAAAACTTAAATTTGACTCAATTTCCCCTGAATGTATAGAATTTGCTCACTATTAATCATCAAGTGTAAGATTAGCCAAAGAGTTTCTCTTGAATTTTGGAAAAATTGCAAATTTTGATTACAAAATTTATTGATTAAACATGCCGCAAGTTTGTTTGAGGATTGAGGTGCAATTTTTTTTTCACTTGTGTGCAAATAATAAAATGAAAAATAATTGTATGTAGTTAAACACTTAAACGTATGCTTCTTCAACCCTTTTTATAAGCAGTAACTACATGTAAAATAAATTGGTGGTTAAAATTTGTTAAAAGTAATTAATATATAAGGGATATAATTTTTTACAAACATACCTATTTGAGCAAATTTTAGTATATAATTAAAGTTAAATAAAATTGGAAGAAATTGGGTCACAAACAATGCAAAGAAAATGAAATTTAACCATTGCTATCAACATAAGGTGAATGAAGGGGAGAGAGAAAGATTGTATTAATGAAGATAATTGTGAGTACAAAATACGGTAGAAAAGTGTTTTTATTTAAGTATAAGTAAATATGTTATGGAGGTTATCTTATTTTACAAAAGAATATTGTTGAATATTCATTTAGACTTCCGATAATGATTAACACACGCTATAACTGCCATTCAGTGCAATACGCTGAAGAAGTTGAGATATCTATATTTTGCAAAACCATAGCATGTAACTTTTTATTTTCTTAAATGAGAATTGACAATAATACCTGTACTTGCTTTAGCCTCAACTCTAGCCAATTACTAATCAGTTATTACAAAATATAATTATTTTTCACATTTTGTAAAGCATATGAAATCCACATAATAACATTTAAATGGAGGATTAATATTTATGCTATTCTAAATTTACGTTCGGTTGTTGCAAGCTAACTTGGTTCTATTTGACAACATTTTTGAAAAATTTAAAAGTTCGTTCAACAATATTTTTCTACCAAACGAGATAGGGCTTGTTTGACATTTCATTTGAAAAAGCCAAAAGCCTGCAACAATGTTTCTTGTAAAATGAGATAATTTCCTCCATATATTTATATTGACTTACGTTAAAACACTTCTCCACCACATTTCTAAAGGATCCATAATCTCCTTCATATATTTAACTCAAATAAAAACATTTCTAAATTGACCCAATTATTTGGCAATCAAGTGAAATCCTTACATCCGATTCTGTCAGATTTGCAAAAAAAGAGAGCACAGATGGCACAAAACGGCACAGCCAATTTTGGCTCTATCTCCGAGCTCTCAATTCGCAAACCTGGGCGCAACTTCATATCTCATCGGAAGTAGCAACAGAGGTGAGTCTCAGACTTGCAGACTTTTATAATAATCAAATATCCTTTATCCTGTCAGTAAAAAGTCTAAGTTCAAAGATTTTTAGAGGAACAGACTCCCGTCAATGATACGGCTGAGACTGAGATAAGATAGATAGATGTCATTTATTGTGAAGCAAAAAAGACAAGTCAAATTCATTCAGATACTAGTACTAGAATTAAATCCCAATTCAGGAAAAAGAAAAGAAGATTCTTTCTACCATTAATTATCGTGCAGATAATTCTGTTCCACAAGGTAGGACAAAAACAAGCACAAAAAAGGCCAACCAGGACAAAAGGACCTGAAAGCCGGAAACCCCACAATGACACCTTAATCAAAATATCTGATTTCAACTTTCAAGTACTAAGTTAACTAAAAATGAGAATATGTTTCACTCTGTCAAACGAGCTTCTCTTTCCCCATCCGTCCTTCCTGGCGTGCTAGGCCAAAAGCACCTCCATGCAGCCGTCTTTGGCAGAATTACATACAGGACAAGAATCAAGCACAACTTCACACAAATAACAAGAGCAGAGGTGTCTGCAGGGTAGCAAAAGTACACACGAGCTCGGAGAGTTGCAGCTTTTACAAGCCATTCTCTTTCTCTGCTCTCCCAACTTTTCCTCCTCTCCTCTCTTTTGACTCTCCTCATACGGACCGCAACAAGACTCTGTATCTTCAGCTCTGTTACTATCCCACACCCCTCTCTCTCTCACCTTCTCCAGCTTGTTCGTTAGGCTTACCACTATGGCCTCTTTTTCCTTGGCTATTCTCTGCCACGCTGCGCTTTCCATCTCTGCTTTTCTCAAGCAATCCTCCAGCTCTGTAGTTTTCTTTTTCGCCTGGGTCAAGTCATCCTCTTTTTGCCTAATCAAACTTACCGATTTCGTTTCCAGAGCTCTCAATAGGATTGCCACCTGCCCCTTTCTTTGATGCTGCAGGGCCTGCCTTAATCTCTTGTTCTGTTTCAAAGTAGAAAAGAATAATTTAGTCACTAAAATGATCTGCAACAGGATGGTGCAGCCTAAAATCGAAAGTTGAACATTTCACACAGTTGGTCTTAGCCAAAAAAAGGAGGAATCTTCTCACAATATATCAAAAAATATAAAACAGAGATAGTTTCATCCTAATGTGGTAACCTGCGATAGGAGCATGCGATCAATCTCATGTCTCTGTAATTCCAACTGCGCATTTATAGCGTGAGTGAAGGACGTGTATGGAAAACTATTGCATGCGAAGGAGAACGAAGGCCCCTGATTGCAATCAAAACCAGAGTTTTGGTGGGTCTGGTGCTGTTGGAGCTGGGTCTGTGAAAGGTGTGGAAGACTGAGAAGAAGGCCATTATCGATTCCAAGTACTTGACTAGTCCCTGCCCAATCTGGAGGACGTAAGGGCAATCCGGAATTTTCTGAATAAAACTGAGCATGAACTGCCATCTTAGCCCAATGGAAGGAGGAGGAGGAGCAACGAGGAGTTCTGTCTTCGGTGGATATACATCAAGGCTATTTAATAGGAAGCCGGAACCGAAACGAAATCATGGGTAGGTTTAAAGCCAGAAGGCTCGTGTTGTCGCTATATCAGAAAAGATGCATGATCTTTCTATCTCTTATCGGCATGAAGTTTGCCTTCTTTGTTGCTACGATTTCTGGTCTAACCGAAACTTACCATTAAGAAAGAAACCCGTAGGATGTTTATTTATAGTGGGAAAACGGGCAATCTTATTATTGTGTGATTAAAGGCGGTTAATGGAACTTTCATGTGTGATTTAATTGTATGGACTAATTAGAGAGCTAAAAGGAGGGGAAGAAGAATACACAAGCACACTAGATAATAATTTAATAATAAAATAACCCTCTAAGGTATGACTCTCGAGTAGGGCTTGCGTGTTTGTAGAATCACAAGAAGGCTACATCCCAAAACCGATGGCAGCATCAACAGGGTGCTTATCTGACAGCAGACAAGTACTTATATGTTTGCAGCTCTTGACGCTTATCCAAACACAACCAATTTTTGTTGGATTAGAATCATTTTCACTTCTCATTTCAATCATCTCAACTCTTGTATTAAAATATGAGCAGTATAGATTTAATGTTTTATAAGTCAAGTTTTAAATATTTCTTTATTAAAATTATAAACTGGATAAAGTTTAGCAGTTTTAAACTTTTCATTAATTTACTTATCGTGTAATAATTCATCATTTTATTAGTAGTTTTATTAAATATTAAAACGGTTGAGATAAGAAGTGGTGGAGGGGAGGGAATTCAAATTAAACTGTCAATATGTTACCTAAATGCTTCAGAAGCATTTCAAACATGTGCACTTAAAAATTTAAATGCAGGAACTAATGTGAATTTCATACATTACTGAAGATGGTAAAAAACAGCCACATTATTGATGCCTGTGAATGATTAATTCCTCATTAAATAATTAAGTTAATTGGAATTTCTATATTTATAAACACATGCATGAATTACCAGTACAAGAAACCTGACGAGTTAAAAGAGTAAATTACGGTCTTCAACAATAAAAAAGTAGCACCAACTGAAGGTGCCTGAAAACATCCTAGCTCCTACGATCCTCTCCGAAGCCACCCTATGAACCGATAGCCTCCCAAAGGCCTTATTCGATGGATGCCTGTGTAGTCAGATTGCTGTGAAAAAGATCTTGATAGCCATCTCTGAACGTACTACTGTTTCTCGTTTTCAGTGAAACATACGTTTAGCTCTGATTTTACATAAAATAAAATAATCTCATCCACGTATTTATCTCAATTTACGTAAAAATATTTCTTCACCGCGTTCCCAAACGAGTACAATTTTATTTTAGACAATTCAGACCTGAATTTCTTAAAACCAACTTTTTTTATAAAAAAATATTTAAACATATGATAACTAAGAGATTAATTTTATTTTAAATTTTAAACCCATAAAATAATTTTTTTTTCATAAAAACAAAAACAAAAATATAAAAATATCAGATCTAAATCGTACAAATTATATTTAAAGGTTCAGATGTAATGGGTTGATAGAACTAATAAAAATCCTAAACAGTTCCTCTCAAAACTGGCAGGATATCAATGCATGGCGCTATTTTAGGACGCATGTATATCACACAACATCCTTATGTCCAAAAGGCAACGACGCGATCATAACATCAACCCCAAACTCAGTAGACTTTTCACTCACATTCACATTTCCCCAAATCAACAGGGGAAAACTCCTGCCCTATCTGATTGCATCAACAGTCAACACAAGATGACTGTCCTACTGCTTCTTCCATGTCGGAATACCATTTCCCAATCTGTGTGCGCTCTACCAAATCCCCACCAGACTTGAGGTGGCGGATAGGTCTCAGGACACCAAAGACAGCAAGATCGGCCAAGTTAGGATTTGATCCACCTGTCAAAATAAGTAACATATCAACTTACAAGTTCAAATAGCAATGTGCGCGTGTCTTTTTACAGCCTATAATAAAACTAGTTCAACAGACCAAGAAACTTCCGGCCCTTCAAAGCGTCAACCCATTCTTCAGCAGCTCCATATAATGCTGCTCGTTCATCAGCGATGTTGTGCTTCTTCTTCAATTTCTTCGACACGAAATACATAGCTGCAGCCCCACCATACTTTGCGGTTAGCCTCTCAAAGAAGCTAAAATTGCCTGCACATATAGAGGACAGCTTCTAAGATTGATACAAATCATAAGTTGCTTGCTAAAATGAAAACTTAATTTGATCCGTGGAACTCATGTACCAAGGGAAAATGACTTTAACGGTTAGTTAGTTACCATCCATTCCATCATCCATAATATGGGGTAATTGTGATGACAATGAAAAGAATAGGTTAGTTACCATCTGTTGAACCAGCTTTAGCACTGATTCACCGGGTTTGACCGTTTCTTGACCAATTTGAGGTAGTTTTCATAACAATGAACAGAATGGGATGCTTGTTTAAATTTAAAAACATCATGGGGAGGTCGGTGTGTTTTATATTGGACCAAAAAAGGGTAAAGGGAAAATTGAGTTTCCTGGAGAGAGGTATACAAGATGACAATTTAGAATAGACAAACCTCTGGTTTGTTTAAAATCTTACCTCGAGTAGTGATATAGTCAAATGATTCAAGGGCCTCAGGAACAGTGCGATATATGTTTGGTGATAATACATGCACCAAGTGGTTATCCACCCACCTGTACCATAAGAAACAGCATAATGTTAATGCAATTTTTCAAAGGGTAAACCTACACATGCTCAATTAAGTAGCAGAGTGAAAAAATGGCAGCAGCATTTTTCCGAAAATGCCAATGCCACTAACATATTTTACTGGAGTGAGAGAAGTAAAATGGCAGGAAAGTATACTAAAGGCAAAAGGAAGTGAGCAAGGAAAAAAACAGAGAAAAACATACCCACGCCACCTCTTTTCTTCGTCAGTATTTAGATCATAATCAGGATGCATCCTGTTAAGTAACTTATCAATTATGTCTGCAGGAGAGGGAAATATTACAAGCGCATACAACATAAATTAAATTCGGGGTTACTAAGATTCTTTACATTTTTCCATGGATGAAAGTACTATTTTAAAACAATCGCACCTGATGAATCGACCATTTGTTCATTGTCAGCTGTCACTATAGGGACCTTCTTGTAATCAGACCACTTGATCTCCTTTTTATTGATCGGGTTTACTTCCACTATTTTGTATGGAATGTCATAATAGTCTAAGAATGCTGGGAAAAGTGATGCAATGAATTACAAAACAATGGTAATCATTATGCGTTTTCACATGCATGAGCATGAACAATACATTGTGAACATATTATGGACGCCACTGAGAAAGACATGGTAACTTAAGTTACTTAACCCTAATGTTTTACTACAATCTTATAATCTCCTTCTGTTGCAGTGAAAGGGTTTAAATTATACTGGTAAAACCTGAAGAAGGATCCCTTCAATCATGATAATCATAATCAAAATATAAAATATATAATACTATAATTCTATAAATGGCCAATCTTTCCCCATGGAGACCAAATAAATTTCAAAGAATCAGAAGTCAGAAATTAAAAGGGAAAAAAACTTCATAATCAGCAGCGGTAATTAATGATCGGGTCAGGCATTTAGCCCTGATAGCTTGGTGAGGAGTTCGAAATAATTATCGGATCAGAATAGAGTAGTCATGGTTCAAAACCGACATTGATGAAGAACTAGGGCCCTAACCTTTAACCTTGTTGCAGAACGGGCAAGCTTCATACTGATAGAGGACAACGTCTTTGGGCATAAAACCTGCTGCAGATGGCGTTTCCTTCCGGCAGACGTCCCGAGAAAGAGACGTGGCAGAAGTAGAGCTATAGTTAACAACGCCAGCAACGCTGCTAGCAATAGCTGGGCAAGAAAACCTCAAGTGATCAACAAGCTTTCGCGATGGCCAATGAAGGTTGGGGTTGGAGCACGTGCCATAGAAGACCAGTTGAGGTGGACGGTGATGCCCTGTGCCATTGGTAATCCCAGAAATGGTAGCGAAATCATTTCTGATGGCTCTGCGTAGGAACACCGCGCTGTTAAGCCCTCTCATGATCACTGGATATTCAATCGAATTGCAGGCTGGGGCTTTAGAAGGAGAAATGCAAGTTCTTTCCACCACTAGGGTTCTGGGTTTATGCTTTACAGAATTACAGGGATAATTTTTCTTTGGGAAAAAGATCAACGTTCATAAAATTTAACTTCACTCCTCCATGTTTGCGAATCGGGAGGGTTCGCCCAGTTGTTGGCCCAAACAAAGTGGCGTGAGGAATTTGGCCCGTTATATATAATTCATTCATCATTGTTTTGATTAATAATTTCAAGTTTTTATCCGAAAATTTAATTTCAAACATGAATCCTTTCTTCCAATAATTTCATCCATAAATTCTCATACTGATTCTGTACTTTTGAAAAAATAATAATAAGCAATTAATTTGATCCTTGTAATTTACTGCAATTTTAAAATAGGTCCATAGAATTTCAATTTATTTTATTTTCAAATCATCCCACACTTTCAAGTTGCGATAAAATTCATCTCATATACTTATTTCATAAATCATAAATTACAATGAAAAAGTAGTTTGTACCGTTAATCCAAATATGACATTGATTAAAAAATCTATATTAAAAGAAGGCACAAATTTTGCTCAAAATTATAATAGAATGAGTTTAGACACTCAATTCAAACACCTAAAATACATTTTTTTTT
>JANTPZ010002095.1:0-13490 GCA_025593235.1 Vachellia pachyceras | reverse complement strand
TTATTGAAACCTAAAAGGATGCAGCGAATGACAATTCTGTCAGGACATATTTGTTTTTGTTGCATTTCCCAGAAAAGCCTTGTACATTCGGTCATCAACCCAAACCTTGCAAAATTACCAATGACCGATGTCCATGACAGTAGATCTTTGTTAATTAGTTGACAAAAGGATTGGTACGCTTCTAGGGGACTCCCGCATTTGCAATACATGGACAACAAGGAAGATCGTATGACTTGTGAACATCCAATTCCATTTTTAAGTACTAGCCCATGTAAACATCTGCCTTCTAAAAGAGCACCCATATTCCCACAAGCTTGAAATCCACCCTCCAATGTTCGAAAGTTGGGCTTCACATCAACTTCACCAATCCTATGCATCTCACAAAGACAATCCAACCCCTTCTCACTCTCCTCATTTTGCACATACCCTATTGCAAGAGCAGTCCAAGCAACTACATCCTTTATAGGAATTTCCTCAAAGGAGTGAGATGCATCATTCAGTTGGCCACACCTGGAATACAAGGATACAAAAGATGAACCCACTGCAGACCCATCAGCAAAAAGCCCAAGCTTGGCAACCAACCCATGAACAGTTTTCCCATAGTCTAGAAAATTCAGCTCTGCACATGCAGAAATAACCAAGGGGATAGTGAAGCTATTAGGCAAAACCGCAAAACCTCGCATTTGGGAGTAGAAGCCAAGAGCCTTAGAAAAATCGCCATGGGAGAAATGGCATTTGACAATGGAGTTCCAAACAAAGATGTCCTTGGAATCATCATTAAGTGAATTAAATATCATGGTGGATAAAGTGGGGCAGCTGAAGGAATCATAGAGAGATATGAGCTTGGAGGCAATGAAGACATTGTTGGAGTTGCCTGTAGTGACAGTAATTGCATGGAATTGAAGCAAAGATTGGAAAGTTGATAATTTGGTGGAGAGGGTAATGAGTTGATGAGGGAGATAGTGGGGGTAAGTGGAATAAGAAGACAACAAGTTTTTGAAGATGAAGCAGCTCCTCACTTTGAAAAGCACACGCATGACAAGGGGTTCTATTTAGTAATCCTTGTCCAAATAACACGGCAGGTTGGTTGGCAAAAATCGACAGCCTACATTCACACACATTGCATCAAATGTGTGTGTATACTTATTTAGACCTTGAAACTCCGCATTGAGAAATGGTGCAGCTGCTCCTAATCTGCAATGAGTTAATGTCGCATGGGTTATTAATATATCTTAGCTGTTGATTATAATAAAAGATTCTCACTAGCTTTTAATTCAAACTTCATCATCTTCCAGTCATATTTACATTCTCACGAATTAGAGAGAGAAACTTGCATTGAAAACAGGGATGAAAGATGAGACACCATAATGTTGTAGAAACTGATGAAGTAGTAGATTGGTGGTGATGAGATTTAAAATAATAATAATAATAATAATAATAGTTCAGCAAGAACATGTGTGGAAAATGTTCAACTGTATCATCAAAGAGGCACTACAACAGAAAATAAGAGTGGTAGCACTTGGAACTTGCTATTTGTAGCATTCTACAAACGCTACCTATGCCACTGCCACCTTTTGTTTGGTAGCGTTTATGAAATGGTACCAAAAGTTAGCCAACAGTAACGTTTTCTTGTATGGAAGTGCTACAAAAGGCTGACAAGCGGTGGCATTTCTTGTTCACAGAACGCTACTGCAAAGTAGACTTAGGTAGCATTTCCTAGTCAGAAATGCTACCTAAGTATAATTTTTGTGAAGAAAAAAAATGCTCCAGGTAACTTTTGTGAGACTCAAAATGTAGTCACAAAAGATATCAGAGGTCTTTCATTTTTTAGTTTGCAAATTTTATAAATCTATGTTAAAAGGGAACAGTCACTCTCTTTTTACAAATATTATTTAATTATAAATATTCTTATTATGCTTCTAACATCTATTCAATCAAAATATACATCAACGACTGTATCTAATGATTGATATAATAGAAAAATAGATAAAAATGCATAATACTCACAATCCAAGTTAAAATCCCAATATTATATCCTACAATTTCGAAAATTTATTGTAAATTTTCCCTTTTCACTATTGCTGCTTTATGTAGCTCTATATCCTACATATATTCAGGAAAACAAAAGCAATTTGTCAAAACATATATCATTGACTTCAAACATTAAATAAGATTGTAGCAGTATGTCTTAGACGACCATCAACGGCATACAAAAAAAAAATCCAAGACAATAAAAAAATATATGAATATAATAGATAATCACAATAACAATAATAACAATTGTACGAAGAAAAAAATGACGGCCCTATTGAAAATTCAAACCACAAAAAATATATTACCTATGCAGGAGAAATAAAGGATGACGTGTGTTTGATTTCTTTTCCCTATGAATGAGACATATGGCCTGTTCATTGGTACAAACACCTTTCCTCTGCATTAAGAAAAAAGGTTAGCAAAGCAAAAGACCAACCACCAACCAAACCAGCATTGTTTACTCACAATATTAATGAAAGTAATGACAGAAATGTGTGCGCTTGGTTGAGATTTCTGTATCAATTCAATACCAAAATATCATCTTCTACAGGCTAGAGTATGTTTTCTGTCATATATAACAGATCTTTGGGTTTGAGGAATAAAAAGAAGAAAAAAAATTAAGAAATTAAAAAGGATTCATATCTGACCTTTAAATTACAGAAGAAATGTATATATGCTCACCCTCTCTGTAAAATGAGAAAGTAAAAACATGTGAACCCAAGCAATTAAGGAGTTCAGGAAAATTGAAAGAAAGAAACTTAAATAAACGTGAAGTGTCTAACAGATACATTGAGGTGAGCATGCCATTCCACCTTGGTAGTCAGACAATAAAAAGGAATGCAAATCAATTATATAGAAACACTAAGAAGTAACATCCAGCTGCCTATTAGACCATAAAAAGGAGTAAAAAAATAAAAAATAAAAGCCTGAAAAACTTAAGGCTGCTACGCGTTCCATCATAAACCAAGCAAGATTTAAAATAAACATGCCTTGTTTAAGGGGAATCCAGTTCCAGTATATACTCTAAATCATCTGAGATTTTACCTTGGCATATCATAATTGAGGTGATTTGACCATGTCTTTGCGCATTGGGGTCAAATTCAAAATATTTTAAATCAAGAATTGTTGTAAAGTGCAAAACTCATACCGTTCTCTTATCAATGAGCCTTTATTTGAACTTCCTAGGTTAAACTAAGCTTCAAAAACATGATTTTAGGTATGAAATTGCATCTTTAACCATCAAACGAATTATGCAAGTAAAAACGATTTAGAAGGCTATAAAAAAAGTGAATGAAATTAGAGTTTGAAATGTGTGTGCATGTGTATGCATATATATGGAAGATGTTATTGGAAATGGGTGAATGGCTATTTTGTTCAATTAAAATAATGTGAGTTTTAAAATCATCAAGCTTGATAGAAAAACCGCATTGGGCGTTTTATTCAATAACCACTCATACTATCATATTCATAGTCATTGTTTAAAAATATGGTTAAAACAACGCTACACATGTGAATTGAATTACATTAATGTACTTGTTTCCCCTAAAAGAATGCAGTATGGCAACATTCAAATTGAATAAATTCAATTATACAAGCTAATGATAACTGAATGAAGCTTAATTTTAGCCAATCAATTGCAAAAATATACAAATGCTACACAATTAAATTCAACCACATAAGTTTAATCATAAAGATAGACAATTCAGCATCCAAGTTCCAGCATTAAAATAAGGATAAGAAATGGAAAACTCCCCTATTGAAATGCAGGAACTCAAGCCATTAGTCCCATTCATCCAAAGAAGCAATCAGATTCAGCTGCTCATGCTTCTAATCCCAGCTGCAACGAGCCCCAAATTCAACCAGAGTCGATGATGCCGGTGGCCAAAGAAACCAAGAGTTTTCTGCGATGTGAACGGAGAGAGAAGGAGCATGAAGGAAGATGGTGAAGCTCAGGTGGAGGATGGAAGCATGACGAAGGCGCTGTGATGGAGGTGGCGTCGGGTTCCTCGAAGAAGGAGGAGGAGGTGGAGGCGTCTCTGTTCCAGGTGTCGCGTGGCTCACCCTGTTCAGAGGAGGAAGATGGTCGACGATGGATTTGAGGCGTCTCCTTTCTCTCGGATAAGATGGAGTTTGGGAGGAGAAGATGGTGGTGGTTGATAGTGGGAGAATGAAACTGGAGGTCGCGTTCCAGAAAGAAGAAGAAGATGAAGGTGATGAAGGTGTGATGGAAAGGGAGGAAGGCGAGGGTATCTGAAGAAGTTGGAGGCGTCTCGGAGGTCCGGTCCTTCTCTCCTTTTGTTCGCGCGGCTCACTACTCCTTGAGGAAGATGGTAAATCTGAATTTGCAATTAAACCGAGTTGGGTCTTCACAAAGTTTCGTTCTGGGGCTTCCCTACATCCAGTCCTTGACTGTCATTCCATTTCTGATTCCTTTCTTCCCCCCTCCCCTCCCCTCGTAACATGATAGAATCCAATATTTACATAATTTTTTTTTTGAGTATTTTATGAAAACACTTTCACCATTATTTTATATACATTTATACCCCATTTTAATAAAATTGATTTTTACATTGCATTTTACTAATTTTTAGGTAAAATTGATCACGTGTCTCATCAAAACTATAGGTGCCTTGTTATTTAATTTTTTAATTTCTACAAAGCTCTTTACCTTAATTTATAAGCATTTGGAGGAGATATAAAGACCCAAGTTAATTAAGAGCAAAGAACACAATTATGTAGTCGTCTTTGTGTCCCCAGGTAGGATGTATTTCCATGAGAGTTGTGTTTTGTCCCATCCCATGACTTGATTGTTCCCAAATCGTGACCTCAACGAGTATAAGCGAAACTCTACGTTTTGAATTAGGTCATTCACTTGCTACATATATGGGAAGGAGTAGCTGCGGAAATGGACTACCCCTTTCTGCAGAGTTGCAGGGGAGACCCTCCAACACCTTCTCTCAAACCTCCATTCATTGCATCACCCATCCTTCACTTTTCTCCATTTTCCGTCATTTTCTGCAATTTCAAATCTATCAAATCACTTCCACCACCTTCTCCATATATACTTCCATAGCCGAACCCACATGTAACCTAGTGAATTCAGCTGCACCTACTGACTTCTAGAAAATTGGGTATATATTAGTACTATGTGATTTATTTTGCACCCGCTTATTTACTAATTTTGAACCTACTAAATTTTTAGTCAAATTCTTCTCAAAATATATTAAGAATAAGTCCCGCTTATCTTAAACCCACTAAATTTTAGCCCAAAATCTTCTCAAAATATGCAAAGAATAAGCCCAATTCAAAATTGTATTATATTTTTAAAAAAAGAAGAAGAAGTTTGCACCCTCTGAGCTGGGGTCTTGAATCCGCCATTGTATACTTCCATTTCCTTTTTGGTTTCCCTCATGACATAACAAATTTGGAGCAACTGCAGCAAGTTTGGAGTTATGAGGCTAAATTTCTTAGTCTCTTAGTGATGGAGGACAAGACTTGAACTCATGGACACGATAGGGGAGTTTTCTTAATTCTATGTTTGAATATATTTCAGATATTTCTTAATCTTGGAGTTTCTACTGTTATAAACCTTAATTGTCGATTGGTAGAGATATTGTTGAATTCTAGACCCTTCTTTTCCATTAATCTGAGTTTTCAAAAAAAATTTCTTGAATTTATTTCTTGGTTACAATTTCTTCCAACAGTACCTACAATGCAAATGAAAATTGAGTAGCATCACAAGAAATAAAAAAATCAAGAAAACAGCAAGAATATAACTATTTGACCCTTAATTGATCTATATATTTTCATACAATTGCTTCAATTCCATATTAATGAAATTAAATTCAATAAAAAGCTCAAGAATAACAAAATCTCTTAAAAATGGTACTATTGGCTTAATATAATAAGATTAAATCATGAGGTCAATCCCAACGCAACACAAGTCAAATGAGTTTCTTTCTTCTCAACAACTAACAATCACTGTATATATCACAAGCATACGGGTGTCATGCTTTCTAAGCAAGAATTTGAAAATGAACTGAAATACTTTCGAGCCATTGAAAGATAGGATACCACATATCAAAGGCTGTTATGGAAACTTTCCTTTTGACAAATACACAACAACCTGCTTGCAAAAAAGAACTAGGCAAAGATAATATAATAAAACCAATTAATTTCAATTTTCAAGCGTTAGTTCTATAAACTAACCTCTCTAGCTATGTTAATAGTACGACAATGACTTGGAGTTAAGGATTCACATATCTATCAGAACCAAAATGCAAATGCACGTTAATTAAATAATTATAAAAAGAAAAAAGAAAACCACGACTTTTGCATATACATCATTGATAGAGATGAAAACGTAGGGAAGGAGAAAGAGAGGGGAAAAAACAAAGAAACTAACCTTGAGGCACAACCAACATGAGGTCATGTTGGGTTGGAGATGAGGGACCAACCCCATGAAACAGTTCAGAGGAGAGATCGATCAGGGGCCATAAGAGGGAGCTTACACATGAAAAGGTAATAATAGGGTTTAGCCAATATGAAAACTCTGACCAACTTTACAATGTCAAGAACTTAATGGAGTATAGTATGCGACTAGCTCGTTTCACACATCAAGTCTACAATTTGATTTACTAACAAGCCAAGGTGTGTTTTGTAGGAGGCACCAAACTGACTTTTGCGAGTCTATTCTGAGCAGAGGATAGGAAATACCATGCACATGATGCATGGCTATGTCTAAAAGGGAGTCGTCTGCGAAAACGAATGGACAAAGGTGGATGAAGAAGGAAAGCAAGATTGGTAATGGAAGGAGACACTATTTTTAGCATTTGATTTTTTTTTTCTATTAGTAGCGTGTGTTAGGGTTTGTATGGAATAATGTGTAACATCCCAAATTTTGAACCGAAATACTTAACGAAATTTTTGCCTTGTATAAATAATGAGGATTGCCAACATCAATTTATTAAAATATATCATCAATCCAACCAAAATACACATCACAAGTAGCAATACAAACCCTCCCCAAATATCAGAGTAAATAGAAATAAAGCACGGAAATCTTAGAGTCATGACAATTTAAAATTATAACATGTGCTTAAGGGCATAAGAGAGCTAGTAAGGCTCATTCCATAGGCAACTTCCTTTGCTGCATACTAAAACAATCGCCTGAAAAATATTAATATAACGGGGTGAGATTCCACGCCCCGATAACTACTGAAATGTTCTACCACATACAAGCAGACGACATATAATTTAAAAGGAAAAACTGATTTACAAATATATTTGTAGATATATAAAAATCATCATATAAACAATTTTATCCTTTTTTCATAATTATGCAACTCACGATCATTATCACAAATAATGCATATTAATGCAATATGCAACCACACTTATTCACTGTTCATCTTTATTCTACTGACCAGAGCCACAGGTTAACACATAGTCCCATAGAAAATTATCCATGTAACTAGATTTTCTCAAGCTTAAATCTAGACTATGGCTCCCCTCTTTAAAAGAAAACTAAGGAGAAGTCACATGTCCTACAATTCCAATGCAATCATGGCCAAAGAAAAAAATAGGCAAAGGGGGCTCTACAATGCCATCTACTGTGCATCGGGTAAAGTGGCATATAAAAATTTTTATGCCAAATTATATATTAAAAACTTTAAATATTTACATCTATATAATTCAGTTCAAAATGAATAAAATATAGTCCAATCACAATTTAATTATATACGGCTCACAAGTATATGGAAGAATATTCAAAGTTACCCACTACCCCCTAACTTATCGGCAAGCACACAAAAGTCACTCCAAAGTTCTCAATATGAATCTACAAAAAATCATACACAATAATTCTAATCAATTAGTTAATCAACCTATTCTAAAAGTTGCTTTCAAGATAATCTAAATGCCTAGAACTACCCTTTACACCCATATATTAGTCGAAGATATAAGTTACCTTATTTAAAAAATTATTATATTATTTTTTATGATATAATATCTTTTGCAATTTTACAGGTTGCTTGAAGGGAAGAAAATAACAACAACAACAACAAAAATGGTGGTAGTAATAGTAAACTATTATTGTTATAATTATTATAAATTTTCAATTTAGAAAATTCCAAAATAATATATTATTAATATTGATTATTATTATTCTTATTTATTTTTCTAAAAACTGTACAAACAAAAAGCACACACAAAAAACTATGGCCTTTCTATTTTTTTATTCAAATATTAAAAATCTAAAATCTCAATGTATTATTTTATTCATTATTTATTTATTTATTTTAAGGGAAAACGTACAAGTACTTGTTTTTTCAAAAGAAAAGTGTAAGTACTTATATTCATGCTCTACTATTTTTCTAACAAATAGTACCCATATACATATAGGTAGATACCTATCATCTATTGGATAGACAAGACGTGAATATATATATATTTTAAAGAAAATGATGAAAAGGAATGCATAAATTATAAAATATATATAATATGTTAGTGTAGGATTTGACCAAGAGGAGGGTGAATCGGTCACTATTTAAAATTAAAATTAAAATACAGAAAATTAAAAACAAGTCACAGAGAGAGCAAAGATAGGTAGAAGATGAATACGAAAGATTTATCCTGGTTCGGTCCTCTTGACCTACAACAAGTCCTTAGAGCACATCTGAGATTTTTCAATCCACTATCTGCAACAATAGTAGGCTCCACAAGCATTTACAATGAAAACTCACTCCCCTTACACTTTTCACTAAAACAGAGTATCATTAACTCTATTTTCTAACTCAAACTTAGCCCAACAAGCTCTAGATCCCAACCTTGAGTTTCTCTCAGATTCTTAATGAATGTTGGCTAGAAGAACTCTCTCAAAAGAGTAGATAGCAATTACTAAAGCACAGACAACAAAATGAATGGTTTACATAGAGCGTAATAAATGTCATAAAGAATTCTCAGTGTTTATCTTTCTTCTCTATATCGAATGCTTGCGCTTTTATAGATGGGGAGTAATGCAGTAGCCATTAGACACCATTAATAGCTGTTACTCCCATCACCAACCAATTTGCTTCCCCATTAATGAAGTCATTAATGCTGCTTGAATGAATGATGACAAAGGTGTCAGATGAACATTGAAAGCTTCACGTCTAAGAAAGAGTTTTCTTTTCATTCCTTATTTCATAAGTCAAGCTACCTGCATTTATTGAGAGTAGTTAGCATTCAAAAAATAGTTACACAAATAAGGAAGGTTTATGCAGAGCGTAGGTGAAGTGTGTCAGAAGCAAAGTTGTCAGTAGAAGCAGTGCTTGAGCATAATGATTCAATGCTCGAGTATTGCAATGTAAATTTCAAAGAAAAGTTCAATGTTATAACTCAATGCTTGAGCATAAGATGAAAGCATTTGAAAAACATTTGGATACTCGAGTATAAAAACATAGTTATTGAGTATTGACCGTGCTTTATAAGACTGCTCGAGTATTCTGTGTAAGTATTGAAGAGTACAGAGTTTTGAAAACCTCAACACTCGATTACTAGTTCATGGTGCTCAAGCATTGTGAGTGCTAGCACAGCTCGCTGGAGCATTTTCAGAGAGTATGAGTGAGCAGTGAAACTTTGGGCTCGATGCTCGAGCATTTGGTAATAGTGCTCGAGCATTGGCACTGCTTCCAGTCAATACTGATAGCATTTACTCGTAGCATAACATAAAAGTCTACGATACTCGAGTACTGAAATCTAGTGCTCGAGCATCGGTTAGTAGTCCCTTCACAGCTTTTATGAAAAACCTCAACAATTGAGCACTGAGTTCTAGTGGTCGAGCATTGTCTTTGCTTTTAATTATTTCTTGAAGTATTGACTGATAGCACTAGTGAAAACCTCAACACTCAAGCATTATGTTCTAGTGCTCAAGCATTGGCTATGCTTTCAGCCATTTCTTGAAGTATTGACTGACAGCACTAGCAAAAACCTCAACACTCAAGCACTATGTTCTAGTGCTTGAGCATTGGCTATGCTTTCAACTATTTATTAAAGTATTAACTGACAGCACTAGCAAAAACCTCAACACTCGAGCACTATGTTCTAGTGCTCAAGCATTAGCTATGATTTCAGCTATTTCTTGAAGTATTGACAATAATGCTCAAGTACTGAATGAAAGTATTGTTCAAAAATATAAGTTTCAAAACACAACACTCAAGCATTGATTTCCAATGTTGGAGTATTGTCAATACTTTGACTTATTGCTCAACATTTTAGAAAGAATGAAGGTAAAACTTTGAAAAGCTATCAGAAGCATGCCAAGCTTGAAAATTCAAGTTTCAAAAATATTTTATAACTTTATACCATAAAACATCAATTTTGTTATCATCAAAACAAGATATCAACATTCTCCCCCTTTTTAATGATGACAAAACCATAAATCAGAAATTATAAGGAACCTTGAACAGACAAACATTGAACATAATGCAATAACATGAAATTCATATCATAATCATAATGTGCAACAGAGTTCAACATTTAAAAAATAAAGAAAATAAAGTGCAAATACAAATAAACAGAATGCCCAAAAAAATTCTGATTTCTCTCCCCCTTTTTGTCATACATCAATAAGGATCACTGAGGAGAGGAAGTAGGAACATTAGGAGCACTAGAGGACTCGGGAGGAGGCATAGAAGAAACAGGTGGAGTAGGAATAAGTTGTGGCTCAGGATTAAGAATGGAAGAGGAAAAGTCAATCATGGCTAGGACTACTGACACATTCAAGAGGTACGAATAATAAAAATAATGAAAGGAAATGCACCTACCCAACCACTACTAACACATTCACAAGGGCATTCTCTTTTTCCCCTCTAAAGGTGCACACGCTTTACACATGTATTGGTATGTATTTATATATAAAATTCTTTTTTATATGATCAAATAAATAATAGGAAAATGATGATGATAATGATGATGATAAATCAATAAAAGATACCCACAGACACAGTAGCTTCACATGTTATATATGTTACATAATATACAATAATAAAAGATGGTGGAAAAAGGCAACCACCCTCACAGTAGCTGCACGTATTATATATATATATATTATATAATAAATAAATAATAAAAGATGTTGTAGAAAGGCACCCATACACACAGAGTAGCTATCGCCTATGCCTGACTCCCACAACCTTCCACTTTGCTCCTAAGAGACAAGACACATTTTTTTATAAAGAAGGGTTAAATCCTAAAAATATGGATGTTACATATTACTCTACCAAAAACAGGAGCATTAGTAGTGGTTTTAACTGCTACAGGTACATGGAGTAGCGGTTTACCTAAATCGCTACAAAAGCCATGTGTCAAGCAATTTAGCATCAATTTCAAAGAACCGCGGTGCACAACAGTGTAACTCGCTACTAACTTTGTAGCGTTTATTATCAATCGCTGCAAATATAGCAGAACCAGGGGATGACAAGCAAACACTTGTAGCAGGTACGGAACGCTACTAAAGTAAGAGAAGTAGGATCTTTTGGCTTGACATTTGTAGCGGTTGTAAACCGCCATATTTTAGTGCACAGAATAAAAATAAAATAGTAAGGCAACAAAATTTTGTTCCCGCCATATTTTAGTGCACAGAATAAAAATAAAATAGTAAGGCAACAAAATTTTGTTCCCGCCAAATTTTAGTGCACAAAGTAAATTTCCCGCTAACAATTAGTAGTGGTTTTGCAAACGTTACCATTTGCAATGAAAATTCAAAAAAAAACCATGCCATCTTTTTTACAAAACTATTTGACTGACAACTTTAATGGTGGTTTTACAACCGCTACTAAATGTTTTAAAATTTAAAAAAATGCACATAAATTCAAGACAGTTATATAATATCAAAGAAATTTATTTTACTTATAAAATGCCAGCTATTATTATTAATTTGTTAATCCATTGTGAATAATTTGTTAATCCCATTTTATTATTAATAAAATAGTAGCTACCTAATATTAAGAAAATTTATTAGAATTATAAAATGCCAATTATTATCAATAATTTGTTAATACATTGTAAGCAATGTTAATTACTGTGTAATGAAAAGGAAAAATCTCAAAAAAATTTAATATAATAAAAAATTGATATTAACTTAAATATCAAAATTTATCAAATAAATGTTAAAAAGGTAAATTACCAAAATTAAATAAACATAATGAAAATAAATTATGAAAACTGAAAAACATAACCCCCTTGAGTTGAAACTTGACAGTCAGATAGATGTCAAAATTTATCAAATAAATGTTAAAAATTGATATAACTTAAATAACAAAATTTATCAAATAAATGTTAAAAAGGTAAATTAGCAAAATTAAATAAACATAATGAAAATAAATTATGAAAATGGAAAAACATAACCCCATTGAGTTGAAACTTAAAAATCAGATAGATACAATCAACCTGCATATAAAAAATGATGAAGAGAAGAGAAAGGATTAAAAAGTAAGAGAAGAGAGAATGGAGAATGAGTGGAAAACGAAATGGGGGAAAGAGGTATTTATAGGATGAATAGATGGAATTAGCAGCGTTTTACATGGAGGTAACTTGCAACGATTTATGTAGCTGCAGTTGTTTTAGCAACGTTTTATGTTACGATTTTTGCCGTGGTTGTGTGGTTAGTAGCGGTTCTATACAAATATTTGTGTCTGGTCAAAAATAAATTACATATATTGTGTAACTAATTTATTCATTCATTGTAATCAGCCTGACAAGGGATAAATCATCATCTCCTTTAGGAAAGAAGTTTTCAAAATTAGTTGGATGAAATGGCTCTGCCTTATGTGTGATGTGTTCATCGTTATTACCCATGTCATAAAGATCTTTAGGTTTAAGATGAACAACTATGCTCCAATCTCTACATTTCTCATCATCCACATAATAAACATGTTGTGCCACTGATGCTGGAATATACGGCTCATTGTCTTAAGATTTGCTTGTGTGAATGAGCCTTAAGAAATTCACATATGTGGTGCCCAGCTCATCTATAGTGATTCCACGAGGAGTTGTCATATTTGCCCATGGACACGTGAATAACGTGACGGTGAATTGCCCCTGATAATTCAGCTCAATGATGTCAACCAATTTTCTATAGTAGGGGCGCCTCCAAAATGAATGTTATGGTTATAACCTGAAGTATTACCCAGGAAAGGTGAATGTTGTACCAAATGCCTAAAGTAGAAAGTCGATCCATGCAACTCAAATGATGTTATGGGAGCACATGTTATTGGAACATGTGCAAATTTTCCCCTATTGATATAATGTCAGGATTGATTGCTACCATGGAAGCACTGACCATTGAAATGTAACATAGAAAGAAATTAGATTTATGCAATTTGAGGATGAGTTTTTATTAGGGGTTAGAGAAGATGTTGAAGCAGGTATAGAATCAAAATGTAAGGTTGGTGAAGATGTGATACTGAGGTATAAAG
>JANTPZ010002094.1:0-19906 GCA_025593235.1 Vachellia pachyceras | reverse complement strand
TGACAAATAACCAATAATCAAAAAGGTTAAGGTTGTTTTGGCTATACAAGGTTTTGCGGAGTATCATCTTGGCACATAGGTTATAAGGTTGGAGCAGCGATAGGGAGTTCAAACGTGCAACGTACAATACCATAAGTATGATTATATTCCTGTACATATTTCTGAACTGTTTGGGAATGCTTCTCACGATAAGCAGCTTCAGCCCATAAGCTCCTTCTACCTATAAGCTCATCTTCAGAGCTTCTACACAGCAACCACGGGAGAGCGATTTGCATGATGAGGAGCTTAATTCTCTCGAAGGACCGAATAACAGCTTGACATTTCTTTATTTCAGTCTCCAGTATCTTTTTGAATTCATCATTTGCATTTTCGATCCCTGGGATGTAATCAGAAGGCTAAATTGTGCTTCTGCCGACAAACTCTAGAGTTCCATATTTCTGCCGTCCTCGTGCAATCCAGAAATGAAGCTCTACTTTGGGCAATTCTACCTGAAGATAGCCCCCAAGTTAGATATGCAGACATATTCCAAATTTCCACCATGTTAAGCAAGAAACCTAAAATAAATTAGTTATCATAATTCTCAAAATAATAATACAGAAACGGTTAAATTGGCGGCAAGAATGAGAAAGATGGAGGGCATACACCGGGCGGGGGCTTCGCTGCTTGGACTCTGAAGGAATTTTGAGGTTTCTTGATGAGGCCCTTCCGATTGTGATGCGAATTTGGGAGGAAGAAGAGCTTCTGGTGCATAGAAGTACTAGAAAGTGGCATAATTGCATATGAGAGAAGAGATGATGATACAATAGTTGATGAAGATTTGAGATTGAATTGGAGGCTACACGTGCTTCTCATCTTTAATCAGCAACACTTCTCATGGGCCCTTAATCCCCTTCCAAGTAGTACCGGTAATATGGGTTGGGCCCAGCCCGCCAAAATTGGCGGGCTGCAGCTGCCAAAAGCCAGCACTCGCCACCTTGAACCTGCAGGCCAGTCCGCCTAACCCGCTTTTTTATTTTTTTTGAAAAAAATATAGTTTTATGTATTTTTTACTTTTTTTTATCCAAATATTTTTTACAAAGGAAAAAGTAATATTAAATTAATTTTTTAGGAAATTATTGAACACTTATTCATAGAATTTTAAAGAGAATATCATAAATATACAATCTTATAGAAAAAAATGGGTAAAAAAATGAAAAAGAATTTATTTTTTATTTTTATAAAAAAATAAAATGTTGGCGGGCTGGCCCGTAACCCGCGGGCTGGCCCACATTCCCGGCACTACTTCCAAGTTCCAACGGCCCATCAAATAGCATACAATAGTTCATTCCCCTTTTTTCTTCATGGATGGACGATTTCATTTCAAAAAAAGAAATTTACCCATAATATAAATTTAAATTAAATTTACACTAACAAAGGTTGATCCAATTAGTAATAAATTAGCTCACAGTTCCATATAAGGACTGAAGGCATGTCAAGCTTTGATAAACTCCCGAATCCAACTTGTTAATTATAAGAATAGTAATTAGTGATGTTACCATTGTTTTACTATTTAATTTTAATTTAATTTTCATGATTCATATTTTTAATTTTAATTTTAGAAAAAAAGCTACTTATTTCACCGTGTTCCCAAACATGTTTCCTTTTGCAAATAAGTCACTTCTTCCAACGTGTTCCCAAACACATTCACTTTTACAAATAAGGTACTTATTTCACTAATTTCCCAAATACAAATCACTTTTACAATATGACTTATTTTCGATCTCCCTTCTTCATAAGTCCTTCTGCAAATAAGTTACTTTTCCCACTGCGTTTTCAAATGAATCCGTTATGTCACATGTTAAAAAAATTTAAAAATAGTGCAATACTAAATATGCCCTTAACTTTCAACAGCCTCCAAAACGCTGCAACACATTAGTAAAAATCCAGAGAGCGCGCCAAAAGCGAGGAAGATGGACCATCCAAAAGCCAGACAAACGATAATAAAAAATCAGCACAAAAACTCGGTGATGAGCTTGAATGATCGAAGAACCCCTCTCCTACCATTCTCTATCGCTGTCAAAATTCTTCAATCATCTGGAATGATATTTTGAATTCCTCCTCTGAGAAGTCAGGGTGCTAATCAAGAGGCAGCGATGCAAAAAACTGAACCAAATTTGGAATATGGTTTCGATGAAAAGAGATGTGATGGAAGAAAAGGTAAATGGATGAAATAACAGAACAGTAGCAATTGAGTAATGAGCTAAGGGAATGAATAGTGCATTCCGGGCATTCACCATTTATTGACAGTGAAATGTGTACTAGACAAATAACAGTGTGACACCTGTACAGATAGGAACATTCCAGATACCTATTCCTTAACTACCAATTAGACATAGATAAATACAATCAGTAATGCTAACTATTCTACTCATCATTATAAAGCATTTTAACTCCCTCCTTTGACTCCGACCCCTCTTCTATTTCTGATCAAAGTATTGGAGGATAGAATATCAATGACTCCCAATCTCTCCCTTAGATGATAGAACCTGAGATGAGGTAAAGGTTTTGTGAGGCAATCAGCCAGCTGTACTTTTGTTGGGACATATTGGACTGATAGTTTATTCTGTAACACCTGGTCTCGTATATAGTGAGCATCAATTTCGATGTGCTTTATTGTAGCATGAAACACTGGATTGGATGCAATAGCAGAAGCACTAGTATCATCACACCAGATTATAGGAATCTGTCTCAGCTTGACATGCAGTTCAGAAAGTAGCGACTTAATCCAGGAGACCTTAGCAACGGTGTTTGAAAGGGAGCAATACTCAGCTTCTGTGCTCGAACAAGACACTACTCTCTACTTTTTGGAGGACCAAGCAACAAGTGAATTCTCTAAAAAGATACAAAAACCTTCCACAGAGTGTCTGTCATCAGGACAAGTGACCCAATCCGCATCTGAATAAGCAACCAGGTTGATATTCCTTGAAGGTGTTAGCTGAATTCCTAGATCCATTGTACCTTTTAGATAGCACAAAACCCTCTTAACTGCTGTCCAATGTTCAGTGGTAGGATTAGACATGTATTGACTAAGTTTCCCAACACAGAAACTAATATCTGGTCTGGTGTTGCAAAGGTACTACAAGGCTCCAATTGCACTCCTATAAATTGATGAGTTTTCCAGTGGAATCCCATGATAGGATGACAAGGGCTTTCCTAATGCCATAGGAGTTCGAACCGGGGCAGCATTGCTCATTTGGAATCTGTCAAGTAAATCCATAATGTATTTCTTTTGTCCCATGAAGAGTCCTTGGTGGTTTCTTTATATCTCAATGCCAAGAAAGTAATGTGTAGCACCCATGTCTTTAAGAGCAAAAACCTCATTGAGTTTGTGTATAAACAAGCTTAAACTATTGAAGTTGCTGCCAGTCACAAGTATATCATCCACATAAACCAGAATAATCACAATCTGCTTTTTATTAGCATAAATAAATAGGGAAGAGTCACTTTTTGAGTTAAAGAAACCCCAAGTCAGCAAGGTTTCTTTTAGTCTATCATACCATGCCCTTGGTACTTGTTTTAATCCATAAATAGCCTTAGACAATTTGCACACATGATCAGGATAAGATTTGTTCACAAAACCTTCTGGTTGGTTCATAAAAACAGTTTTTGTTAAGAAGCCATTCAAAAAGGCATTGTTAATGTTCAATTGCCTTATTGCCCAGCCAAAGGAAACAGCAAGAGCAATCACAATCCTGATAGTAATAGACCTAACAACAGGACTAAAGGTCTCATTGAAATCCACACCAACAGTTTGTTGAAAACCTTTAGCTACTAACCTTGCTTTAGGTTTGTCCAAAGTTCCATCTGCTTTATATTTTGTCTTGAAGACCCACTTGCAGTCCATAATGTTCCTTTGTCCTGAATAGGGCACAAGTTGCCAAGTTTTGTTGCTCAGGAGAGCTGCATACTCATTTCCATAGCCTTTTTCCATAGTGGATGAACTAAGGCTTCTGCAACAGATTTAGGCTCTATCAAACATAGGCTGGTAGTCCCAACAAAATGTGTCTTCTTTTTGGAGATTCCTTGTTAGCTTCTGGTCACCATGGATGCTTGTTCTAAGTGAGTGGTCTACTGACTTTTGCTTCCAAGGTATCATGTTGTTGATGTATAAGAGATTGATTATCATTAGGCAAATGTGGCTGCTCAGGTACCTCAGATTCCTTAGAAGGACGACTGAGGATTGGTTCTGTACCTGCATTGAGCTAGAGATATTCGAATTTTCTGAAACACCAAAAGAAAGATTATCAGTACTGTTAGTGGAGATAGAATTTTCAGTAAGACCTCCAATAGGAGACCTCAATCCATAATTTGAACTTGTATCAGTAGAACTAATTTGTGACTCCACAACACCGGTTTTATTATGATCTGAACTAGCTGCACCTTCATCTGCAGAACCAATAACATTGTAAGGTTCAGATCTGCAGGTTGTACCCGCAGTAACATATTGATTGGACTGTAATTCCATAGGACAATAGGAGTATGAAACCATCTCACTGTGTGTAGACTTCATCAAGTCTGGAAACCCATAACCAAAAGGAAACACTGCTTCATTAAACACCATATGTCTTGAGATGTACATTTTTCAAGTAGAGCTAAGACATTTATAGCCTTTATGCAAGCCACTATAGCCCATAAACACACATCTTGTGCTGTGATACTGAAACTTGTGCTTGTAAAATGGCTTTAAACATGGATAATAAGCACACTCAAACACTTTGAAGTATGAATAATCAGGTTTCTTTTCATATAACAACTGAAAAGGTGAAATACCCTTTAAAACCTGAGTGGGTAACCTATTAATTAAGAAGATAGCAGTAGAGAAGGCTTCACAACAATAGTGCAAAGGCATTCTAGCTTGGGCAAGCAAAGTCAGACTCATTTCCACAATGTGTCTGTGCTTTCTTTCTACTCTCCTATTTTGAGCGGATGTGTAAGGACAAGAATGACGAAAAACAATTCCATAATCATCCAAGAGTGTTTGAAACTTTCTAAATTCTCCACCCCAATCACTTTGGAGAATCTTGATCTTTTTGTCAAACTGGTTTTCAACCATTTTTTAAAATGTTTAAAAGCACTGAATGCTTCATCCTTTATTTTCAATGGATATGCCCAGGTATATCTAGTACAATCATCTAAGAAACTTAGGTAGTATCTATACCCCCAGTTGAGCATAAAGGGGCAAGACCCCATAAATCAGTGTGGATTAAAGCCAGAGGTATATCAGCTCGAGAGTTGAAAAGAGTGAAGGGTAAGCGGTGGGATTTGCCTAATTGGCAAGATTCACAAAAGTTAAAATCCTCTTTATTGATATGCTGTGAGAGTTTACAATCAGACAAGACCTAATTGAGAACTTTTCTATGAGGATGACCTAACTTTCTATGCCATGACTCTAACACATAAACAAAAGCATAACAGTGACTTCTAGACAAATTTTGACTCCTAGTTGATCTGAGACAAGAAGGTAGCGGTTGAGTTGATTCTGCCAGCTTATAAATCCCACCACTTGGTGATCCATGTGCCAAAACTTGATCAGTGTGTAGATCCTTCACAAAGCAACCATGTGAGTAGAAGGCTACATAAACTGGATTGTCATCTGTTAGCTTTTGAACACTTAATAAATTCTTCGTCATGTCAGGAACAACCAAAACATCTCTCATTGTGAGCAATTTGGAATCATCACAAGGTAACAAAGAGTTTCCAGATTCCTTAACATGTAGATGATGACCATCACCAACAAGGATTCGATGATTACTTGTATCATCAGTCTTGGGATCCACATAGGTCGATGATGAAGCAATATGATGTGAAGCCCCATTGTCCAGGTACCATGCTGGGTCGTTCAAGGTTTCGTTCGTAGCTCTGAAAGCTGATGCAGCAGGAAAAATACTCGTACCACTGGTCTTATTAGTAGATGGACTGTTATAATCCTTGTCATAACGCCTGTAGCACGAACGTACCTCATAACCGTATTTCTTACACAACTGGCATTGAGGCTTCTCCTATGCCTCTACTTTGGTTTCAGGCTCCCACGGTTTGAAGGTGCCACGGCCTCGAGCTCTAGATCTGTTGCCACAAAGCGCACAGTAATATGCGTAAAACCGTTGGTGATAGATGCAGTGCTATTTAGCTGTTCCAATCTTGCTTCAAACGTCATTAGCTTCAAGCGTAGCTGAGCCCAACTCAAGTTATCCTTATTAGCTAGGTAAATAACAAGAGGATTATAGTCACTATCTAGACCAGAAAGAACCTGTGCTATTAGATCCACCGGCGAAACAGGACTTCCTGCAACGACGAGCTTATCAGAAAGGGTCTTCATCTTGCTCAGGTACTCTTCCATCTTTAGCGACCCTTTTTGCATGCGCTGAAACTCGTATTTGAGTAGTTGAACATGAGCCTTGGCATTAACACCAGCCAGGCTCTTCGCTGATTTCCAGAGGTCTCATGATGTCTTGCACTGCGTGAGCTGCGAGGTAGTCTCTATGGTCATCGTATCGTAGACCCATGCGAGAAGAATCTGGTTGGTGACCTGCCAATCTTCAAATGCAGGATTTGGAATGATGTCGCCGTTTGTATCTAAGGTATACTTCGCCGGAACTACTTTTGTGCCGAAGATATGCCCATTGAGATGATGCCCACGGATAACAGGGAGTAGCAGCGACTCCCAGAGAAGAAAGTTCACACCATCAAACTTCACAGGACTTGCTTGGCTTAAGGAATTGAGAAGAAGCACAGATCTCATGGAGATAACAGGTGCTGCCGTTGAAGATGAGTGAGGGATAGACGAAGCAGCAATGGTTGTGGCAGGGTTAGGTGATTGAGTTGTGTTTTCAGGGGTATGGGACGGCTGAGCAGGTGTGGCAAGAGTAGTAGCTGAAGAGTACCCATAACGCGTGTCTATACCGCTCTGATACCAATAAAAGGTAAATGGATGAAATAACAGAACACTAGCAATTGAGTAATGAGCTAATGGAATGAATAGTGCATTCCAGGCATTCACCATTTATTGATAATGAAATGTGTATTAGACAAATAACAGTGTGACACCTGTACAAATAGGAATATTCCAGATACCTATTCCTAACTAGCAATTAGACATAGAGAAATACAATCAGTAATGCTAACTATTCTGCTTATCATTATAAAGCATTTTAACTATGGAGGAAGTACGACCCTAATCTCCTCCTCTGAGTTCATCATTCACAAAGGAGATGAAAAGGTTCTGGATTGCTCAAGTTTATTCAAAATAAATGACTTTTTTAATTATTTGTTTAAAAAGTTAACTGTGTAGTAATATTTACGTTCTACTACCATATATAATGATCCGGTGAAATGAAACTCAAACTAATTCTTCATTACCCGTCGTTTTATCTATACCACATGGATATAGATAAAAATAAACACAAAAGAAATTAACTTTTTTTCTGAACGACTATGCAATCATGGTTTAATTAAAATGGAGTCTTTTTTTTTTGAAAGAAGCCATAGCATAGAACACAACAAATTACAAAGTTTGAAAATAGTACCAACATAAGCAACTAGCCTAAAGATAAAAAAACAAGCACAAGCAAATAAATGAAGTAAAGACAAACATTAAAGGGTTCAACAATACAAGAAATCCTCTAGCATCAACAATCCAAAAAGCCCTACATTGCAACGGATTTTGAGATACCCAACTGGAAGGGTAAGAGCCATTCCAATAAGCTTTGATGAACCACCCAGTTGCCAAATATGCTTCCAACAAAATCCATAAATAGAAATGGTTCCTGATCAAATTCCTTGAGTATCTTACCTCGAGGAGGCAAGCAATTATAACGATTATAAGACACCCACAATCATCATGATAATAAGAGATAGTATCACCACTCCAGCCTAAATCAGAACAATGTTTCCATACACACTGGACAGGACCATGTTTTGCCGACTTAAGAACAGTGTATCCATTCATACTGAACAGGCACATGTCAAGCCCTAAATGAACAGCATGTATTAAAACTATTGAACAGACTCAAAAGGATGATTCTAACCTAGCCCTCACAAAGCCATGCCTTAAGCTTAGCCACCACAACAACCCCAGCCATCAACCCATAAGAGAATACCTTACACCCACCAAAACCAATTGCGGGGAAGAAATCAATAACCATAAAATTAGCACTGTGACCTTCCTTTCCTTCTCCTCTCATCCTAAACATATTCCACATCAATCCAACCAATCCAGAGACAGTAAAGGTAACACTTCTATGATTGAGAAATGCTTTGCTCAGCCTAAATATACCCCTAATCTTACTAAAAAAACAGGTGTACCATGCTGCAACTGGTTTCAATTCCCTCATATATTTAACATTGCTAGAACAGGTATGTCCAACAACAAACTCAACCAATCTACTCTTCTGCATACTCTATCCCAACTTAATTGTGCAAGCAAATATTTAAGCACTGGGAGTGTCACTTACCTCATGATCCCTAGCATTTAGACTTTCCTTCTCTGAACTGCTTCGCTCTACTCCCTTCCACCATAATCTTCCATTCATTTGAAACACTAAGCTTCTATCGGTATTCCTCTGCAAGAAAAAAATAGCACCGCCTGACCCCTGAGGCTGCACATCTCCTTCTTCAGCATAAGCCCCTTCGCCAACATTATCATCATCATCAGCAGCAAATTCCGGCGGCGCTACAGACAGGGAGGTTTTGGTTGAGGCAGCATCGACTGTTAACCGAGTCACATGGGTCTAAACTCTTCAGGCAATTACATTTGGGTGAGTCACCGCTCGTCCTTGGCCAAACTTTTTAGAAATCTCATCCCTGACCCTGGAGGCACCCACCGGAGATCACAATCGCAGGCCATCGACCCAGAGCAAAACCCACCAACCTCTAATCGATGATCCCTTCCGCCTCTATACTCGCCCCTATCCGGTAATCGCTTCGACCCATGCTCTTCCAAAACCACACCATAGGAACACCATCCACGAACCGACAGAAGACGGAGATTAAATCCTCTAAGAGAGATTGCTGAGAAGATGACCAGATCGATCTCTCACACCAAGCTTGACAACCCGAGAACAAAAGGAACCTTAGCAAAGAGGGAAAGCTCAATTAAAATGGAGTCATGCCATGCATCCTGCCCACAGTGTACTAATACATGCGCTTTTGAATTAACGTCTACTTTTTAAGACATGATTTACTATTTATCTAGTAAACATTCAATTTAAGTAAATATGTTGCCATCTATAGAGGTTCAATGGCCCTGTTTGGGAATGATTGTGGGTAGTACAAACGCATGTGCAACGGTACTTTTCATAAAACGAGATAATCTCCTTCACATATTTACTTCGACTTGTGTAAAAGTACTTCTTTATCGTATTCCCAAACGGGTTCAATATAGCTTAACTCAAGCATTTGTAAATTACTTCAAGGGTTAATTTTGACAAGAAAAATCTAACAACTGTTTAGCAGCTCTTCCCCAAACATAAGTTTTTATTGCAAAACCTAGGTTTTGTCTAAGAATTCATATTTTTTTAAAACCTAGGTTTTTGTAACAAAATTTAGATTTGAAAACTATGTTTTGAAAAGGTTATTTTCTTATTAAATCACTTTCTCTCTTATAATAAATTTTCTCTTTCCTCATTTTTCTTTCTTTCTCTTTCCTATTCCTATTTGCCTTTTGTTTTGAACTCCGTAAAAGCAAATAACTTCTTAAACAAAATCACATTTCAAAACCTAGGGTTTGTTTTGGAATCCATAAAAGCTATTATCCCAAAATCTATTCTCCGAAACCTATGTTTTAATTCGAACTCAATAAAAGTTATTTTCAAATGGACTTCCAAACAAGCTCTAAACCAGGTAAAACATATGTAAATAAAAGAAGGGTAAATGTGCAATTCTAATAATTAAGTTTTGTGTTAAGAGCGTCTTACACCATAAAATTTGAGAATGTGCAAAAGTATACGTAACATTAAAAAGTGGTTGAAAAAAACACCACTAACTCAAATCAACTGTCCATTACTTTTCATCCGTGGCCCAACATGTTTAATCTCAATGCGGGGAACCACCGAGAAATATATATATATATATATAATCTAAACTTTCTTGCATAGAACAAATAGGAGTGTGATGATGAAGAATGAAACAGTTTTGCTGCTTACTTGCTGGAACAACAGGGAATGGGGATGAGCCTCTACGTGCCATCTTTCATAGTTGTCACTGCGGCGGAACTGGCACCACGGAATGAAGAAGATGAAGATGGTGTCACAGAAGCTTCGAGTGTACTTAGGTACGTTGGCTAATGACAAGAAGGTGTATCGTCAGAGGGCACCTCTCCGGACACGACTTGGGTCAGAACAGAAACCATAGCAAATCTGTGCACAATGTGGGGTGGATTGGCAAACCCAAAATCTCCTTCTGGAATTGGACTTCTTCGAACTGTGTCATTCAAAAGTGGGAAGAGAAAGTACAGCGGATGTCGAGGAAGTCGTAGAGAATCTTTGTCTTGTCTCAAGATCTTCATATGATGGTCTTCTACAACTTCTCAAAGACCCGATCACAAGCTACAAAGTAGTCGAAATTGTAGCTCCAGTTCTTTCTAATTTGGTTGAATTCGAAGGAGTCAGAGGGAGATTAAAACTGGGACAAGCAATTGTGAGAACTCTGTTACAAGATTATTATAAAACCAAGTAGTTTGAAATGAAATTGAAGAGTGAGAAATCAGAGAAAGCTTAAAGAGATATGGGATATGAAGGTGGAGAGAGTGAAGAAGTCTAATAAGAAAGCAAGAAATCAGAGAGAGAGAGAGAGAGGGAGATAGAGATGTTGCCATGTGTTCTGAAACAAGAAGGGAATAAGTAGTTTAGGTCAGGGAAGGTTGAAGAAGCTGTGAAGAAGTATTCGGAGGCCATTGATGTGTGTGGAGTAAAAGCAAGAAAAGAGAGGATAGTGCTTTACAGCAACAGAGCTCAGCGTTATTTGGTTCTTGGAGATGCAAATGCAGCCATTAGCGATACGACTCGAGCTCTTAGTCTGTCACCACAGATGGCATGTCCTAATAGTAAGAGCTTGTGGAGAAGATCACAGGCTTATGACATGAAAGGCCTCGCTAAGGAAAGCTTGATGGATTGTTTAGCGTTCATCAGGAGCCGTTTCAGGTCTGCGAAGAAGACAAAAAGAGGAAGGGGAGAGAAAGAGAGGAAAAGAGCAAGGAACGACAGAGAAGAGATGACATGGCTGTGAGAGAAGACAAAAAAACTGACTTTACGGGTCTACAGATAAAAAGTGACGGACTGTTTATTTGAGTTAACGGTGTTTTTCACTATTTTAAGGTCTTAAACTCCATAGTGTTACATGTTTATAGCGTAAAACTTAATTGTTAGATTACGTCTTTACCCGTAAAAAACTAAACTTCATGTTCATGAGATGGATCAAATCGAAAATTTGTGGATCAGTCGTCAATAATGCAAAATAGTGTAGCAGGTGTATGGCAAGGTTTCGGAGAGACCCGTACTCCCCACTAGCACGAGCAGTGTGTGGAACACCATCCTTCTCTCCGGCTTTGAATTTCCCTGGGAACAGCGTTAAACCCTGAAACATTGTAGCTTACATGTCGCAAATACCCGAGTCCGCTTCAAAGTCAAACCCCTTCTTCAAACCCGGCTCCGCCGTCGAGATAAGTTCTGACGATGAAGGATTTCGCGGATCTTGGTTTGTTGGCACCATTATTCGCCGCTGCACTTCTAAGAAAAACCAGAACAGATTCTTGGTGGAGTATAAAACAATCATGGCCGACGAGAAGGGTTCCAAACCCCTGAGAGAGATGCTGGACCTTCACCAGCTTCGACCCCTCGCCCCAAGGGAGACTGATCGCCAATTCAAGTTCGGCGAGGAGGTCGATGCATACCAGAATGATGGCTGGTGGGAAGGCTCCATTACCGAAGAATTGGGAAACGGGAGGTTCGCCGTGTATTTCAGGCCCTCCAAGGAGCAGATTGAGTTCGGGAAGGAGGATCTTAGGCTTCATCGCGAGTGGGTCAATGGAAATTGGGTCCCTCCACTGGAACAACCATCGGAGGAAAAGGTACGCCTGTCTACGCTTCGACTGCCTTTCATCTTTTCTCTCTTTTCCTTCCTTCTGGCTTGTTCTTGCATCAATGCCTTTTCATTTAATCTTTAATCGCTTCTTGGCGCATCGTGACTAGAGTCTGTTTTACAATGATATTTGCATGTAGTTTTCTTTTCTTAGTCACTCCTCAACTAACTTCTTGTTTTGGGTTGGGTTTATTTGTGGGTTGAGACGGTTGATTTATGATAAACTTCTGATCTGAAATTTGTCGTTGTTACTTTCTAGTTCTCGCGCTGAGCATTGGTAGTATGTTATATCAATCTGTCCTGAGATTGTGTGTGTGTGTGTGTGGGGGGGGATACTTCATCTTTCGATGACTAATTACCTGTGGCACAGGGATAGAACCAGGGCGCGAACATGCATTGATGACATTATTATCTTTGACATTAAGATAGTTGTCTTTGAAATGATTGAATGGTCTCCTCACTTATGCGAGGTTATTGAATTATAATAATATTATTAGCTCTTAATCAAATTTCAGAAAATTTTGACAAATGATGTGAAGGCCAGTGAAGAAAGAGTGACGGACATGTTTAGCAAGGGGACACTAGTTGAGGTTAGCAGTGATGAGGAAGGTTTTGAAGGAGCTTGGTTTGCTGCCACTGTTGTTGAACCAAAGAGAGAGGATAAGTTTCTCGTTCAGTACCTGAACCTGCGGACTGATGATGATTCGGAGTTTTTGAAGGAGGAAATTGATACCTTACATATTCGGCCTTATCCACCAGCACATGTTTGTGATCATTTTAATCTTCTTCAAGAAGTTGATGCTTTGCACAATGACGGATGGTGGGTTGGAGTGATTTCCAAAGTTCTTAGTAACTCAAGGTATGTCGTATACTTCAGGAACAGTGATGAAGAATTAGAGTTTCCGCACTCCGAGTTAAGGCTACATCAGGACTGGATCAACGGAAAATGGGTCATTGCTTCTAAGGTATGACTATAGTACATGGTAGCTTTTTAATATTGGCATTAACTTTCCACTGTGATCCTTCAAAGGTTTGTTTAGAACCTGAAAATTTGCCATGGATCATGCAGAGTATCCAAAAACTTGAAAAATGAATACCATTCATGACCATCTTTAGTTTTTTGTGTGATTGATTTATTCCCCTCAAAATCCACCTTTCCTCTGATCTTGCTAAAACTTTAATAATTGATTTTACCCATTTAAAACCTTTTTGGGGTGAGGGCGCTCTGTGATGATACTTTAGTGTTCAGCACATTGGAGTTTTTTAATCATTAGCTGGAAATTATACCAGCTAAAGTTGTCAAAGTGGACTAGGCAAGCCCACATTGGTTGACCCATTAGCCTGTCTTGCCTAAAATGGGTCAAAAACTGAATAGATCAAAAAAACTAATAAAGGCTGGTTTAATTAGATAAGAAGTTAACCCGTAACCTGTAAGGTGTAGGCTCAAGTTCTGCATGGACCAAGTCCCACCTTTGATGTGAAGACTTCGATCGTGGGTAATATAAAAATATGTCTGTAAGTGTTTTTTTTTAACCATGACGCCTAATGAGTTCATGGGACCCAATTCATTTAAAGAGGAAGAGGAGTATTCAACCTACTAAAAATTAAAGCAAGAAGAAAAAGCAAATAGCATCTACTGCAATAATAAGTATCCTTGAAGATCAACTACCAACATCAAACACTCAAACAACTCTTTCAATATTCAACAATCAAACATGATAACTACTCCCTTTGTTTCAAGATAATTAGAGTTTTGGTTTTATTTCAAAAGAATTGTTGCTTTGGTATTCCTACGAAGTATTACTTTTTTTTTATAAGGAATGAGAATAGGTAGGGGATAGTTAGAAAATTAATATTTCTTGCATTTTAGTCAAATATGGTTATATTTTGTAACAGTCTTGTCTATTTGTAACCTTTTTAATCTGTCTGCATAAACTTAGACATTAAATATTTTGAAATGAAGGAAGCACTCAACCAACTCAAGTTCCATCAAACAACTAAAACAACAAAAATAAAATTTTTAAAATTTCTACATCAGTACTTGGATCTCGTATTGAAGGGCTAGTTCTTATGGATAGAGTTGAAAGGTGATCCCGGTTAGTTCTTAAAAAAATATTCAAAGTAGTTAAAAAAATGGGCAAGTAATGTGGATTGGTCCATTTGACCTGTGGACTTGGACGCTTGGTGGAATGGGTCAAGTTCATCTTGGAATTACATTGGTTGGTAAAGTCTAAATCCAGTCTACCAAAACAATTGGGTTAAATGGACTAGTTACGTGTGTTCAATCTATTTTGATGGCTCTGGTCGTCAGTTTGGTTTTCATTGTTTTGGGGATCTTGTGTTCTCTGCTCTGCTGTAAAATGAGCAGACGATTGATTTTTTTTTGAAATCCACAGCCTCTTAGATTTGGAGGGGAAGAATATTTTATGATATATTGGGAGTCATTGAAAAGAGTTTGGGCAAGTTAGTGAAACTTAGTTGCGGGATGGTCCATAAAAATGTTAGTGTGTGGAGACTGGCACAGATGAGTTTGTCATGAAATTTGTTTTCTTTTTTGGTTCATATTCAGAGGTCCATGATTATTTATTTCATCAGGAAAGATGGTCAAAATTGATATACAGATTTTGAACTTGTTTTTTTTAGTTGAAGATGATGCAATGCATTGGTTGAAACTTTTCAGGCATTGAAGTTGTAGACACTGTAGAAAGGAGAGTTGTGAAAAGAAACTGGTGTTAAGGTCCGGTGATTCGTTAAGGCTTCCGTTGACTGCAGTGTCAGGGGTAAAGTTTCACTTGCGGTCTTGCTAATATGAGTAGTGTAGAGTGCAAAGACAGAGACAACTTGTTGATTTGGTTCTGACTTTCATGTCCATATGAATCAAAATAAAAAATGTCGCCAGACAATGCCTTCTATGTTACATATTCAAGTGAGGGAATGAATCGTTTGGCACGAGAGGTTGGCTACCTTGTTTTTTACGCTTTTGTGTGTTGGCGCTTTCGATGGCACATGATTCCACGGTGATGCTGGCTCCGGAATCTCTCCCCACTACGTTTCCATTCTCCTCACCTCCTCTTTGCACAGCTTATTTTTTAGCTAATCTGATGAACAGAAGCATACCACGCCCCACAATAATGGTCCAAAAAAAAAAACTTTAGCGAGAAAGCGAGCATTTCAGGGAAGAAGTCAACCCAGAACCCAAAAATGATGGTACAGGAGAGTATGCTGTAGAGTGATGAGAAGTGGAATAAGAGAAGTATTTTTATGCAAGTTAAAGTAAATATGTGGAGGAGGTTATCTTGTTTTACGGAAAAACACTGTTGAATGTATGTTTGGTTTTTGGAAATGTTCCAAACAAGCCTAATGATCTTTACCAATCCAAAATGTCGATCCGATCAGCGCTTGTATGCTTGGTGTTTGTGTGAGAGCTAATATGATAAGTAATTAAATTGAATATTGTAGAAGAAATTTGATTTTTTTTAGAATTTAAACTGAAGAAAGCAAATGAGGAGAGGTATTGTCTATTAATGCCTCATTTTCACTTCACATGGGTTTTTTTAAATATAAATGGATTGAAATTGACGGCATTTGAGGTTAAAAGGTGCGACAAAACAAAACTCCAAATGGTAAAAGCAATGAACATAAGCATTAAGTATTGCATTGGGCTTATTTGGCAAAAAAAAAAGTATTGCATTGGGTTTACATTTTTTTTCCAACCACAAGTATCCTCGTGCCGACTTACTTCAGACATTAAATGCAACACATTTTTTTGTAGGAATTTGAATCTTACTTTACAATATTACAAAAGATTAATCCTTCTGTTAAACTCTACTCCCGTTGGTTGGTTTGTGTCTTCATTTGATCCATTAACATAAATTAAAGGTGTGCACAACAAAAACACAGTTAGCTACCAACGGAGGTTGGTTCAACTGGCAAGCAGTTTAGTTCTGCTTTAGCAAGGTTAATTTAAACTCCAGCTTACGTAGAAATCTCCGTTGGTGGGCTATCTTCAATCAACCAGGTGTGGGACGTGGGGTGTGGGCAAGGGGAGAAACGCAGGTAGCTCGCTAGAAGCCAAGTTTGTAGGGGTGGCAATTTTGAGATGGCTCGAGGATGAACAGGGAACCCAAAGAGCGTCCCGGACTTCAGCGTGGCTAACCTCTTGGGTCTACCGCCTCCCTTTCTCAATCCTTCTGAGTTCGCGCTTCTCCACCTTACGCATTTTCCCCGCCACCTCAGACTTCTCTATCTCGCATCTTGGGTCCTCTCCACAATCTTACATGTCCTAGACCTGTAACTTATCTTCCTCTGGTTTGAATCTTGCCTTGTAATTTGTGCTTTGGGATTACCAATTTTATCCAGTGCCATTAAAGTGCCCCCGCCTTATTCTTTTGTCAAGATTCGATTTTCATGTGCAGTTTTCTGGTTGAAGGTCTTTCATCTTGTATTTGTTCAAAGTTGTTCAAATTCTCTTATAATCTTTTCCCCTCTTTTATTTTGCAGCCATGGGGTGAATCGAGTGCTTCTTTTTAGCGCCCTTCTGAGGCACTGCTCTGAATGCACAGGAGGGGATTTGATTGCTAACCATGAGTGCTCGGAAATTATCATCCACAACACATCTCCAACCAGTCCCATCCATAGTCAAAAGCTCTCTTAGGAAAGTAAAGATCAGCAATGCCAGATATAAACCATATCCAATCAGTTTGCCAAGTTTAGCAACTGATCTTATAAAGTCGTATTTCCAGAAGGGCTTAACTGAAGAGGCACACAAACTGTTCAATGAAATGTCTTACAGGGACGTGGTCGTATGGACTGCCATGATTTCTGGGTACACATCCTGCTATCAGCATAACCATGCTTGGACAGTGTTCTGTGAAATGTTGAAAAATGGGGTGGAACCTAATGCATTTACCGTTTCTAGTATATTGAAGGCATGTAAACATATGAAATCTCTTTTGCATGGCACATTAGTCCATGGTTTGGCAATCAAGATTGGCACTGAAGGGTCCATATATGTTGATAATGCACTCATGGATATGTATGGCACTTGTGATAGCATGGGCGAAGCAAGCATGGTTTTTGAAGATATCAAAAAGAAGAATGATGTGTCATGGACTACTTTGATTGCTGGGTACACTCATAGAGGAGATGCCTACAGTGGTCTTCAAGTGTTTCGGCAAATGTTGCTGGTAAGCTTTTAATAGTGAATACTGTGCAAAGTTCATGGGTCTTAAACAGAAGCAAGGGGAAAAGTAAATGGAAATCAGCAGTCTAAGATAAGTCACCAATGTAGCGGAGTTTCCTCAATTTTTAGTTTAAATTATTTTTGTCTGTTCTCAAGCAGGAGGAAGCAAAACCAAGTCCCTTCAGCTTTTCAATTGCAGTAAGAGCTTGCACCTCTATTGGCTCGGAGATGTTGGGTGAGCAGGTACATGGTGCGGTAATAACTCACGGGTTTGAAAACAATCTTCCTGTCATGAATTCCATGTTGGACATGTATTGCAGGTGTGGTTGTACCAATGAGGCAAAGCAAACTTTCCTTGAAATGGGTCGGAAAGATTTAATAACATGGAATACCTTGATAGCTGGATTTAAAAGATTGGATTCTAAAGAGTCTCTCCGCATATTCTCGCTAATGGAATCAGAAGGTTTTAATCCAAATTGCTTCACATTTACTAGTGTTGTAGCTGCCTGTGCTAACTTAGCGGTTTTGTATTGTGGGCGGCAGCTTCATGGGGGAATTTTATGTCGGGGCTTCAACAACGATTTACAACTATCCAATGCTCTTATTGATATGTATGCTAAGTGTGGAAGCATATCTGATTCACACAAAATATTTAGTGAAATGTCATGTACAAATTTGGTCTCGTGGACTTCTATGATGATTGGATATGGGGCACATGGGCATGGGAAAAAGGCGGTTGACTTGTTCGATAAGATGGTCAGATCAGGCATTAAGCCAGATAAAGTAGTTTTCATGGCAGTTCTGAGTGCTTGTAGCCATGCTGGACTTGTGGATGAAGGCATGAGGTATTTTAGATTGATGACAAGTGACTATGATGTAACTCCAGATCAAGAGATATATGTTTGTGTGGTGGATTTGCTTGGACGAGCGGGGAGAATAGAGGAAGCTTATAACCTAATAGAAACTATGCCATTCAAGGCAAATGAAGCGACCTGGGCAGCACTACTTGGAGGATCTGAGGTGCACAAACTACCCAGTATGGTCAAATTAGCGGCTTTGAAGGTTTTGGATTTAAAGCCCGAGAGGGTGGGGCCTTACGTTATGTTGTCAAATATTTACGCTGCATTAGGGAAGTGGGGTAATTTTGCCAATTTGAGGAGGCTGATGAGAGGAACCGGAAACAAGAAAGAGGTGGCCAGGAGTTGGATTGAATTAAAAGACCAGGTCTATAGCTTTGTTGTTGGAGATGGAGATAACATAGTGTGTCAGAATGGGCAGGTGCGTCAGGTTCTGGAATTGTTGGTCAAACACATGAGAGATGCAGAATGTGCCACCAATTTAGACCGCTTATCGCATAACCAAGAAGATGGGACTTGAACGAAATCCGAAGGAGTGTTATAACACATATTGTCAAGTTCCAATTGTTTCTGGCATATTCTATGTTCTACTTCTTGCAATCACACATGGCATGGTGATAATATAGAAAGAACATGGAGTCGTTTCTCTATATTGCAGGTAGCAACGTCCTTCAACTTCAAGGTTAGAACACGACAGAAAAGGTTTTTTTTGGGGGGGGGGTTAAATGCAAAATTGTGCAACCAAAAATTAGTTTTTTTTTCCGGAGGGGGTGTAAGACTTATTATAATTATTTTTAAAATTAATTTCAACGTTTTGAAGACTCAACTTCCTAGAAAGTTTGATAATTGAACTTTTGAAGACTCAACTTCCTAGAAAGTTTGATAATTGAACCAATTAACTCCTTTATCCATGAACTGATCACATGGAAAACAAGATACTAATCATATTTCATGTAATTAACTCCAAAACGAGTGTTACCTAAGAAATTGACTTATAAACAAACAGTTTGACAGAAGCAAACTAGTTAGGAACTTCTATATTAAATCAAAACTGTGACAAAGTTCATTATAGTCAATTAAACATATTGCATAGATTAGTAGTCGCGAAGAAGTATTTGAAATGTAGTTGATGTTATTTGGAAGAGGATAGGATGGGTATATTAGGTTAGGTAAGAGAAATGATGTCAAGTATGGATGGATCAAGCATTCCATGGCATTCGTAATGTGGGGCAGATAATGCCACCGCATAACGAATGACGGAGATGGTAACACTAGGGAGCCCTGACTCTTTGTTCTGTTTGTGATTATGGCAATATCTCCCGGCTACAGCTTCAAACTCTCACATTACCATCAGATCAGTCCAACAACTTGGTTATCCCAGCCGTTGTGTTCTTGTTCGGTAGATCCTAGTTTGACATCTCACACTTGTGATCTAATCAACTCTCATATCACTCAACTCTCCAATTCTTTGAGTGACATAAATGCCAAAACAAGTGGATCTATCCCATCAAACACCGTTATGAGTCTTGGATCATTGAATAACGTTGAGTTGAGAAGTGGCAAAGAGGTACAATTCTCGGATAAGGATGACGATGAGGTGGATGAAGAGATAGAAGCCGAAAAGCCACCGTTGAATCCCATGCATCAAGTTGATTCTTAGAGCTCTAAAGAGAAAGCTATCCTTGAAAAGAAAAAGGATAAAGATATTGAGCAACCTCAAGTGGAACAACAACCACTTCTGAGCGAGGTTGACTCC
>JANTPZ010002093.1:0-20815 GCA_025593235.1 Vachellia pachyceras | reverse complement strand
AAGAAATTATGGTATGTAACTTACAACACCATTTCATTTATGTCTTTATTTCGATTGGTTCAAATTTCATTATACAATGTTGTACTTTGTACCAAACCTATGATGTTCCAGACACGAAAGAAATGAAGAAGCACTGGATGGGGCTTGTTCGCATACGGTGGAAAGACTTCAAGAACAAGCTGACACGATATTATGTTTGAGGGTTAAAGAAAGATAAAGATCCATGTCAGAAATATCTATTTCTATCCCCCGAAGACTGGAGATTTTTTGTGGAGTCACGACAAGACCCACAATTTCATGTAACATCCTTTAGTTATCATATACGAATTGTCGTCTATATTTTGTTGCTATCACTGACTCAGATTTCCCTCTTAAGCCTTAATAGGAATTAAGTGAAGCCAACAGACAAACAGGTGTTGTAAATATCTATCCGCATTATTTGTCTTGTGGCGGATACAGAAAGCTTCAACGAAAGATGATGGTAGAGGAGGAACAAAGATTGCAGGAGGCATCCGCCTCAGATTCTACCGTTGTCATTCAGGCCCCTAGTCTTCCTCCACGTCACATAAAATGGAAAGCAGCGAGAATGAAAGGTGGCAAGTACATAAATGAAGCAGTTGCTGAGGTGGCTGGAAGGATTGTAAGTGCTGACATATAATAATTGCATGTGATTGTTTGACTTGGGTTTATTAGTACCTCGCTTATGATGTATTATACAATGCAATATGACCTTAAACAGTAGAGCAGCCAAGGGGCTTTCAATCAAAGTCGGAGGATGGACATCTTAGCGACGGTGATTGGAAAGCCAGATAACCCAGGCCAAGTTTGAGGGGAGTCGAGGGGAACCAGTCTAGGAAAATATTTTGGACGACCATCTCAACAATCCAATGAAGCGCAAATTCAATCTAGAGTAGCTGAGATGCATCAATCACTCCGTGAAGAGTTTAACGCTCAACTTCACAGCTCAATCCAAAGCCAGATACAAACCCAGATGATAGACAATCTACATGAGCATATGAGAGCTAAGATGAGAGAGCATATGAGAGCTGAGATGAGAGTTGAGTTCGCAGCTCTCCTGAAATCGGGGAAGCTAATTGGCAAACTGAAGAACATGGATTCCCCTGTATTTCTCAGTAGCAAAGAGCAATAATCCACCTGAGATAGTACTAGGTGACCCTTCTCCTAATACCCCCACAGAAGAAGTTGGAGAGCATTGCACTCTCTACCTGGATGAGCCAATACGCGCTGTTGCCAATGCTTATTTCTACAGGCAAGCTACTACACACCATTGTATTCCAATTCTATATAGCTTGTCTCACGTCTCGGTGACACGTATTGAAGATTGTGAGAAAGCCTCAGAAGCCCCAATCCCTGATCGAGAGGTGATCCATTTAGGTCAATCCAAGGGTTGTTTCATTCTTTGGCCAAAAATCTCATTTCTACACTTACAACACCTAATGAGGTAGTAGCCACATTATGATCTTACTTGATTTTTCTTTGGCATTATATTTATATTATGTATTCTCTACATTACTAGGACCCAGAAGAAGCTGCAAAATTTCCATGCAGATGCTTGATGGGATTGTGGGTAGATGTCTAATGTATGAATTCATTATCGACAAGGATGATGTGAAACAATTCCTATCGCTGGAGGACCTAGATATAACATAGCTTCAGTTTGCGATCTTGTAAGTTTTTTATATTCCTATCTTCAATTGATGATGTCATTTTTTAGGTTTTATATAATTCACTATTTCCTTTATTATTTAACTCTTTAATAGGACCTTTCACAATATTTGCGTCGACGTTTCTAGAGATGATTTGTATGGATTTATATGTCTTGCAAATACAACAAAGAGTTATAATTCTCTAGAACACAGAGTGCATTACGTTGGGAACACAATAAGAGCAGACATTAATCCAAAGCTGTGTTACCTAGCGCCAATAATTGAAAGGTATGGAATTATAGTTATCCCTTTAACACATTTAGCTTAATTGGTAATAATTAACTTGTTTTGCTAACTTCATTTTCATTTATATGTGATGTTGTAGTCATCATTGGAGTCTTTGTGTTGTCTACCCTTTCGTGAATACTGTGTATTGGTTTGATCTGTTGGCTGGCAGAAAGGTAGGGGACGATCAAAAATATGTCTTTGATATATAAGTTTTTCCATTTGTAAATTATTGCTTTTAAAGATGTTTAAATTTGTTGTTTTCATATGTAATGATTTTCAATTCAATCGCAACGTACTCAAGACATACCGATTTATGGGCGGTAAACGTGAAAATAGAAATAGAACCACACAGTGGTCTTATCCAAAAGTAAGTACTTTGACTTTAAGTTCTTTCAATGAAAGTCGTTTTATCCCTTTATACGTTTTAACAATATGTTTTTTATCTTTAGTGCCCTCGACAAGCAAGCAATATTGAGTGCGGATATTATGTCATCAGTTACATGTTAGTATCATTCAGAGTGGACTGACTAGAGATTTAGAAGAGGTAATACATAATATATCAAATATTGATGAGTTAATCATTTAGTTTGATGAATTTTAATTGGTCTAGTTATTTTAAAATTTGTAGATTTTTTATAATGACGATGCTTACTTGGCTGGTGACATTGATTTTATCAGAGATTTGTTAGCTAGATATCTCCTTGACTTGTAAATAATGCTTATTTCTTCAAGGTATTCATATAGTTCTAACTCTTGATGTTAACTTTTATAGGGTTAATTAGATTGATGAATTGTGTTTCTCTGCCACAAATGTACCTTTGCTCAGTAAATGAGACAAATGACTTTTGTTTTTAACTCTCATATGTGTTTATGTCTGGACTTGATCTGGAGTACAAAATGAAATTGCCTACTACGAACTGAATCAGATGTAGTAAAAGAGTTAAATAAAATTGAACAGAACGCTTTTTTAAAAAAAAATATTCATATGCGCCCTATTTAGTATATTGGGTGCCGTAGGCTAGACCTACGGTGCCCTATATTTGAATATAGGGCACCGTAGGCCCTAACTTTCTACTCCCATCACATACACACCCCCTGAGAAAGGGCGCCAATTGGGTTAAAAATAGGGCGTAAAAAGTACTTTTTGTAGTAGTGTGGATTCCTACATGAGAGTCACTAAGTTTTAACTTAGTCAAAAGTCACCTTTGACCGGGTGATGATAAATGCTATGATTAGGCTTAGGGACCTTTCATGCAGAGGAACGTGAATGATCAAGATGGGATTTGTCCATCACATTAGTTGAGAGATATTACTGGGCCCCTTGATGAGCGAGTCTGAGAAATGTATGACCATACTGTAACGAAACAGAGTTTTCGTTTCTGAGATCAGACTACTCAAGGATCGAGAAAGTAATGGTCAGGAATAAGAGGATGACGCCATATATGCCTCATCCTTGACAAATATATCGTGTGACAAAAGGGGCGTAATATGGTTGCATGAAAGGTTGTATCGTGTTAACGATCCTCATATAAATTGAGTAATCACAATGTCTTGCTAGAGGCCACTTGCGACTTGTGGTCTTATGCTCAGTTTAGCCTACTACCAACTTTATGTGGGCCTACAGGGTCGCACGCAAGAACAAGTCCAACACGTGCTTTAATTCTAGGGTTTTTTTGAATTATATATATTATATATAAATTTGAAATTACATTAATATTATATAGATATTGTTAATGAATGTTAGTTTTAATATTTAATTTATTTGATAAATTAAATAACTAACATTTATATTTGGATTTAATTTATAAAGATAAATTAAATCGATTGGCTCATTGTTTGGATTAATTTAATAGATATGATTTGATCAAATTAGATTAATCCAAATTCGAATTTCATAATTTGAATTTCAGAGTTTGAATATCAAGATTAATCTTGAATATCCTTTTAAGTTCAAATTTCAAGATTAATAAAGATTAATCTTGGATATCTTTTGGAATTCGAATTTCAAGATTAATAAAGATTAATCTTGAATATATTTACATCTTTATTAAATTCAGATTTTCAAGATTAATAAAAGATTAATCTTGAATTATAAAGCACTCCATGAGTTCTATAAATATAAGGACTCATGAGCAATAGAGAGGAAGCAATTTTCGAATTTGATTGAGTGAGCCATTGAAACCCTGGAGAGAGAGAGTGAAACCTAGGGCGCTAGCACGCTGCCATTATTGGGGACTGTTCATGTGGATACCAGTAGATAGAGGCGATCAAAGAAGGTTGGCTCTTAGAGATCGAATTTTCAAGAACCGGTAAAAATATTATTGCTTGCTGCGAATTCAAGAACTACAAAATAGGGTACTATCCCAACTACTCTATCTAAATGCCTTTAATAGATCCAAAAGAGGGATTAGAAAAACTTTTGAAATTTGTTTCTTCCGCTGCATGTGTATGTTTTAATCCCAACAAATTGTTAGGGCACCAGGATCCTTGTGGTATCCAACTCCGAGAGCCAAGTAAGGTGAAGGCACGAAGGATAGTGATTGAATCAAAGAAAGTTGCTTTGTTCTTTCTTGTCCCATGATGGTGTGATCTTTTTTCAGTCACCACCATCATGGGTTGCTAGATCAAAGGTCGCCACCATCGTGCGTTGTTGGGTTGGAGGTCCATGTGACGGGTCGTCAACATCTTTGGTCGACTTTAGTATGGTTAAAAGTCAATTTGGACATATTTAACAGTTATGGCAATTTTTCCCATTTTATAAGCTATTTATGCACCCAACATTTGTTTATGGTGTTGATAGCTCTTTTTGAAAAAGATGAAAGATGTTTTTATGCCTTTATCCTTTTTTAACTTCAATGTCATTATAGAAATTTCGAGTTGTAGTATGTTGCCATAACCATTATTCAAGTTAAGCTTGATTATTATGGTTTGTTTGATTCAATTATATGAAAATATATAATCCTTGTGCATTATATTGATTGCAATATTTGGTTTGTGTAACAATGCAATCAAATATAATACAAATTACAATAGACTATAACAAAATTAGATAATCTCATTACATAGCTTTGATTATAAATCTTGACTATGACTTGTATGAATTAACAAGTAAGTACTTGTAAATTTTATAAATCAACATTCAGACACTTATATTATATATTTCATTTTTAGTTTTAATAGAGCTAAAAAATGTATTTCACATTTTTTATTTAGACACTTGAACACCATAAATCAAACGGGATGCTAGTTAACTACAATTGCTTAATGGAAGGTTCATTTGTCCTTAACCACATCATTTTTTCAATTAAGACGCAAATTTATCCCCAAAGTTTTCATTTATGAACAATATTGTCCTGAATGAATTTTTTATTCAATATTACCTTGGAAAATTTTAAATTATAGCAATATTGCTGGTTGTTATTTAGATTTTAACTTTTATTGACCAGCTATGTTGAGCTAGTAAGTCTACATGTCATCAACTTTATTTTTTAAGTCAAATTTATAAACAGTGAAAAAACTTAAAAAAAATGTATACACCAAAAGGGTTGTAGACAATAGACAATGTTGAAGAATCTTGTGAAAGAAAAGAGTTGCCCACCTATATCTTAGTGTCATTGAAGTACAAAGAAGCAAGGTGCAGGAAATTGGACCGGTGACTGAATTGGACAAGGTAGTGGGTTAAAGGTTAGTGGGTCAGATCGGAGTCAAACCGAGGTTCAGACCGGTGAGGAATACAAAAATTAAAAAATAAATCTCATCACACATTGACACAATCAAACTATTCGAAATTGAACATTCCAAAAACTAAGCAATAAATTTCATTATTAATAAAGTAACAATTACCAAACTAATCATATACTTATAGCTTATTTATTATCCAATATTATTTATAATTTTGAAATATTCATCCTAATAAAATATCAATATATATAGTAAGTGGTTCTGTTTTTATTTTTTAACTTTCAAATTTGAAATTTTAAAATAATCCATCCTCTATTTAAAAATAATTAAAAAGAAGATAAGTAAATGTAGATGCGACAATAGGTTTGTGTCGGGAGTGAGTTCTGTTTTTCATTTCTTTTACCTTTCAAATTAAAAAATCATTATTTTGTTTTTTAAAAAGGAAAGTTTTTAAAAAAAACAAGAGTAACCCGGTCGACCCACCAATCCGAGGTCAAAATGTTGCATGGATAAGACTGGAGGTCGGGTTGCTAGTTCTAGTCCAACCCTGCTGGTCCAGTCCGGGTTAGCGTACTTGGCAAAGAAGATTGATTACTGGATACAGAGCATATAACGTTGTTCTTCCTAAAATGGTTACTTTACCTCTACTACTAATCATCTAAAACTTTAACCATGGTTTTAACAGAAATTGAGTTTTAACTTCAGGCAACCATGACAGAAAGACGAGATAGCAAAAACCTTGAAAAGCATATCTCAAAATCATGAATATAAGTGATAAATTACTTTCAAACTTCCATAATAAATTCATCAACTAAAGCCACGGATTCACATAACATAAAATAATAGCTTTAACCTCCTAAAAGCGGCCTCTAGCCTTCATCAAAATAATATCCAAAAATAACATTATCCCAAAAGAAAGAATTCAAAATGCATGTCCTATAATGGCAATTGATCTGTCTGGGAAAGCGGTGGAGGAGTGTTTTTACCAGTTACGAGGTAAATGTGTGAAGGAAATTATCTCATTTTACGAAAAAAAAATTGTTGAACATGCGTTTAAGGTGTTTAGAAACTTTCACAAACACCCATACTATGCACATATGCCAGTGGGACTTTACAATCTAAGCAATCCACTAGCTAACCTCTGGCGCCTTCCTAGAAACTCCAACATAGGAGCTCTCACCCAAAAAACATTTAGAAATAACCAATGAGACAAAATGGTGCGAACCCATAGGGGAAAGACATTAAGAACCCACAACCAATCAGAATATATACACCCCAAGAAAGCTAAACAAAGGTTGAATGATCCACCTGAACCCTTGAATATGGAAGAGGAAGGGCACTCAGTGTTGGAAGATGTCACAAAGTTTATCAAAGCCTTAATAAATCTGTTGGTTCAATGAAGAACCCTAGAAAATCCTCTCTCACGGAAGAGGAAGGGCACTAAGTGTTGGAAGACGTCACAAAGTTGATCAAGCCTTGATAAATCTGTTGGTTCAATGAAGAACCCTAGAAAATCCTCTTTCAAGCAAGAAGCAATTTGCAAAATGCAGTTCTATAATCTCAAAACTCAATTCTCATAATATGATCTCAAGAATAAGGAATACAATGTATTTACATACGTTACATTTTGAAATTTTATCATATAAATGTGAAGTGCAATTTAGAATCTAAAATGATAAAATTCAAATTTAAAACCAATATCTATCCCAAAATCTAGGAATAAGAATATTCAAAAGAATATCTTCTAACTAATTTGAAATTCAAATTTTCACATAAATAAAATAAACAAAAGATTATCAACATTTTAGACCCAAAATGTGATTATTTAGGCCTAAATGAGTTCTTCCATGTATAACACATGGTTCAGGCCCTTTAATTTGAAGCCTCCAAACCTAACATATGATATGTAGCTCCATTTTTTGCCAAATCAAATTAAAAACTTTCTTGGTGTATTCATTTTCATTTGTTGATCCAAATATTATTTGCTTTGTTAAAACCTCTTTCATGAACCCGTTTAATGTTTCATTAATTATCTTGGCTCTTGCTATTGTAATTGATCCACTTGAAATTTGTAATGACTCATTTCATCATTATCTATCATCGCTGCTAATAATAATGATGATAATAATAATACTTTGCTAATCAAATATTTTAACCTTTAAAATAATATATTCATCATCATTCACAAACAAGTCACAATCATGCATAAATAGTGGAAAGTGGTTACTTTTAACTCAACAACTTATAATTACAAGATCAAGGCAAGGAGCTTCCACCACAAGCTCAAAATCAATCTATCAACAACAGACAATTATAACCGTATATTGGTCTCACAATTAACTAAGTGGCTGATCAAATAACTAAAGGTATTAAGATACCATTTTAATCCCTTTACTACAGAACCCTAACCTCAATACTTATGCTCCACACCTCAAAACACCAAAATTCGATTCTTAATCCAACTCAACAATCTAGATCGTTTAAACATCTCATCTAACTCACAATATAACATAATCCAACCATTAAAATTCATTCTCAAATATCACACCATCAGTTATTTGTCAAGCCCTAGCTTGTTTCTCAAGCCGTAACTCAAAATCGCATATATTCTCAACTACAACGAAACTAAACCGATTAATTCTCTTATCTAAGCATTACAACTCATTTAAACTCATTTCAGTTGGTCAAAACTCAGCCCTTTTTGAAATCCATATGAAACCCAATTTTCAACTTTTGAAAATTAAGAGAATCTAAGATAAACAGGATAGGAGAGGATTAGAAATACTTACTCAAGTAATCTTAGGATTAGCAAGGCTTCCCAAGCTTCAAAATTCTGAAACCCTAGCAAAGAACTAGGCGCCAACTTAAAACCTTATGAGTTCTCAAATGTAGAAACAAACCACTTATTTATAGATTGCGACCGTTCGCCGCACAAATGACACAGAGATCACACCCTCTACTCCACATCATTCACCGTGGCGAAGATCACTCTTTACTGAAGCGAACAATACAGAGAGCACACTCTTTTCTCTGCCCATTCACCATAGCAAAGATCCCTCAACACCGCTACGAACAATATAAAGAGCCGTTACCCTTAAAACACTGCCAAAACACCCCCAAAAACTCCCAATTTTGCCATAATTGCACTCAACTATCCTTAATGACTCTTAATTAATGCTAATCATCAAATTTAAAAATTGGGATGTTGCAAAACACATTGAGGGAGAATATATCGAAAGCAAGGCTGATGACACTCATTCACCTCCGTCGGGAACCTCTTCGACTTTCTCATATCCTATATGCTAGACGCATTTTTAAAACTTTTTCCTTATATATGAAATTTGACATGCGTAAAAAAAATGAAGTGGATGATACAAGAGATGTCAACTCAACATATTTGGTTAATTAATGATTAAATTTAACTTGGATAGTGGTTGAGGCAACATTGCTATAATTTGAAAACTTTTAAAGTATTATTAAACCCAAAAAAAACTTCAGGAAAAATATTGCTCATAAACAATAACTTTGGAGACATGTTTGTAACTTAATCCTAAAAAAAATGATATGGATGACATGTCAACTTAATATATTTCTTCAACTTACAGTTAAAGTTAACTTAGATAACGATAGGAGTAACATTACTTGGATTTGAAAACTTTTAGAGTAACATTAATTTCAAAAAATCATGTGAGTAACATTACTTTTAAATGAAACTTTTGGGTAAAAATCAAGGTTATCCCTGTTTTAAAACTTCCATTTTTCTCATGTTTGTGTGTGTGTGTGTGAGAGAGAGAGAGAGAGAGAGCATAAATATGGTACATTGCCATACTAAATGATCCCATAATTTCATTATTTTTTTAACTTGCATGTTAATGACTAGAAACACTTGTCTAAACAATAGGCCTAAACATTAGGCTAGCTTAAGCTTAAATTAGTCCTAAAAAACAAAAGAACACAACAAGGCCACACATGCATTTCTATTCTAAATTTCTAAGAAGACCAATGTAACAGCCATTCTTATTAAGACGCTAATAATATTCTATCTGATAGGCTAAAACAGCGAACAGTAGTGAAAGAATCAGAAATCAGCACCAAGTTTGGGTACTGCTAGCTAGTACTACTAAATATGCTGTTCCAGTAATGATTCTTCTCCTCAAAGTTTGGGTTCTCGCAAATCAAGCTTGCTTCGCCACTAACGTCCATGAACCCGCCTAAGTTGTCGCTGGATTCAAAAATCAAGCACATGTCATTATCTTCGCCGTTTAAGCCTTCCATAATACTGTTTGGCGACAGTGTTTCATGTAAATTGTCTTGTACGTTCTTGTACCTTTCCCCCATAAATGCCTCCACTGCCACCATGATGTCGTCGTCTTGTAAACTTGTCGCCGTTCTTCTTTCTCCAGTGATCGCCGTGTCCCATGGCTCAATTCCGGAAGTGGGCGCAGGGACAGAACTAACTGTGGTGGTCATGGGTGGAGGCATGGCGAATTTTTCACTGGGTAATAGTCCTACGGTGGTGGTGGTGGTGGGTTTAGGCGGTAACATGGGTTCTGGGAAGGTTAAGGTGGACGTCGGCGACTCGAGGTCATCGTCAGCAGCGGCAAGCATCAAGGCGTACATGTTATGCATTCTGTTATTGTTATTTTCTGCCGTCGTCGTGGTTGGAGACGGCGACCATGAGTTTTGCCATGCTTTGAGGACGTCTAGGCACGGCGGAACGGACGGCCGGGCCGAGATTCTGTTGAGGACGAGCCGAGCCGGTTGAGCGGATGGGAACAAAGTCGACGATCCGAGCTGGTGCTTGGACTCTCTCACTAGTCTGGCTTCGGCTTCAAGCCGGGCACTCTCCCACTGAGCCATGTGGCTTAGGCTTGAGCTCGCCGGTCCCCCGCTGGAGTCAACCTTAGGCCGGTGTGTCGCTGGGTCGATTCCCATTCTGGCGAGCCTCTTCTTGAGATGAGTGTTCCAGTAGTTCTTGATCTCATTATCCGTTCTCTTAGGCAAGTGAGCCGCTATTGCTGACCATCTGGGGCAATATAATACACAGTACATATATAATATCAGCCATGTTAAGCCACACATTTAAAATGATAAATAATAATGTCTTTTCCTTTCATTTTTAATTCTTTTTACGTGCGGCTTCAGGTTTTTTGGTTGTACTTTTAACATTAAATAGAAACCTACTGTTTGGTTTTCCTTCAATGAGGTCTCTTCATGTTTCTTAACCTACAAGGCTGACTATATGTCCCATTTCCATTATATTTAAGTAACGGCCAAAAAGTTGAACAACACCAGACCATGCACTGATTGAAAAATACAGTTTATCCTGACTTGTATAAAAATGAATAAAGATGAAGAAAAACACAAAACTCCAAACTCAAAAAATAAAAAAAAAACACGAATATCATATAAGATCAGAGGAAGACTAGCTCAGTTGCCAGGAGGAGCTGTGTTGGTTTAACAAGTAGCTTCAAGTTCAGATCCTAACTATACATGTAACTATATATATATTTACGCTAAGTACACTACTACAGAGTATAGTTTTTACTACTGAAATTCACATCCTTTTTTAAAAAAGGGAGTAAAAAATGAAGGCAGTAGCATTTTTAAAATTTTAAGAACGTAGGCGGAACTTTATGCGCCCTATATTAAGATAGGACGCATAAAGGAACCACTTAGGTACATTTTAGCGCCCTATATTCAAGATAGGGTGCCAAATGGTGCCCAGTACCCTATAATTTTCAAAACCCTCAGTCCCCACCTCCCGTGCTCCTCTCGTTCTTTTTGCGATTGCTGTGCCGACGGAATGAAGGATATTGGTGAAGAAGGGGACGAGAGCGAAGGTGGCAATGACGACGACATAGACACCGAGGACGATCTAGACGATGACAAAGATGACGAAGACGACGGTGGCGGCGGAAACGAGGATGGAGATAATCAGGTGGTTCCCTTGTCCTCCACACCGCCTCCGCCACCTTCAAACACCTCGAGTAGTGAAGAGTCATTAGCAGATGCAATAGCAGCAATAGAGTTATTTTTGAAACGGCGAGCACAATATCGTTGAAACGAAAGCGTGAGGATGCATCGGATCTTAATGTCCAGGTTTTCTCCTTCTTTCTTAATTTTAATACAATCTTCTTAGATTTGTTCCTTGATTTCAAATTCATTTTCATGGGGGTTGGAAAGGATTTGTCGTGAATAATGGGTAGCGTATTTTGGTGTTGGATGTCCCAAACAGGTGGCTGGGAGTGGTGGCGTAATAAAGATGGGAGAGTTGGGGAGCTAAAAGAGCAGGTGGCATGGTTAGAATGCGAGGGCGATGAAGGAAAGTCGAAGGAATCGCCGAGAGGCAGAGAGATCGGACCAGCGACCTTGAAGGGATCCAATGATGCCAAGACGCCGGAAGCCGTTTGATGGCCGAATTCCGAGTATCGTAGCCGGACGATCGAGATGGTAGCATCGATGAGAGAGAGGGGAGTACTGCTGAATTCTCGCCTAACTTTGTCTAACTGCAGTCTTAGTTTTTGACCATTTGATTGATTGTATTCTTAATCATCGTTCTTGTCCAAAACCTTCCCAGGAAAAGAAGCATGTTAGCCTGTTCAGTGACCGAATTGTCTCCATTCATTTTTTCGTTTGAATTGCTGAATTTCTGAAAAGAAAAATGTTACTTAGAATGCGACCGTGTTCAGCACGTATATATAGGACCTATGGCGTCCTACATTTGTACATTTGTATATAGGGCGCCATAGCCTACGGCGGCCTATATATAAATGTCCTACGGCGCCTCTCACAATATAGGGCGCCGTAAGCCCTAACTTTCTACTCCCCTCACACACACCCCGAGAAAGGGCGCCTATTGAGTTAAAAATAGGGCGTAAAAAGCATATTTTGTAGTAGTGGTACTTGTTTCGAATAGCTTTGCCTCTCTTGTGTTCTTTCCGTATTAGTTAGAGTTCAATGTGATTTTTCATATGCCAAAAGAAGATGGAGGAGGAGAATATTAAAACACATACATATATACCTGTTTCCAAGAAGAGCATGAAGTTGAATAATGGTTCTCTCTTCTTGCAAGCTGAACTTTCCTCGTTTAATATCAGGTCTGAGATAATTAGTCCACCTTAGTCTGCAACTTTTCCCACATCTCTCAATTCCTGGTAACCAAAAACTCACATAAGAAATCATATCCGATGGGGGATCATAACAAAGCCATGTGTATAACACACAGACGACCTTGCTCGTGTTTTAAATATAAGATTTAGTTTGGAGTGTAAATTGCATGCACGCATACCAGCTTTGGAAGGCAGAGCACGCCAGCTTCCATGGCCATGTTGTTCGATGTAGGCGATGAGCTTCTGGTCTTCTTCCGGAGTCCATGGCCCTTTCTTCAACCCTACTTTCTCACAGCAAGGTGACCTACCCATTATGATTGATGATCACGACGACCTGGGCGACGACGAAGAATTGCTTGACTAAAAAGTGATAGGTAAATGAAGACGAGACAAGAAAAAGACCTGTTTTGAAGGAAAGTGGGTAAAGAGGAGAATGCTATATATATAGAATATTAAAATTATTGTTGATACATATAAATTTTTGTGGAGTACTATTTTATCCATTGGACAACAAAAAGTACTATTTTATCTAATATCATTAAATATCTATATATTATACAGTACGCACTATATGTTCCTATCTTGCTACACTACTAGATATTAATGTATTTTTGGATAGATATGCATTATATATCGCATTTAATTTTTATTAAAGCGGCTGGTGATAATTAATTTTCTTGTATTTAGCTAGCTTCTACGTTCTCAATATTGTTGAGCATACTTGATCAAATTTGAGTATTATTGTCTCGTTCGAAAAAAAAACCAATTGTACTATAATAGGGATTATATCTAACAAAAAAAGGGATTATCCTTTTACAACGTGATAAACTAAAGTTTGAATTCATAATGTAAGAGGTACACCCATTTAAAATCTTTAAATATAATTATATCTTATAAGAGGGTATATGATTAAAAAAGAGTGAACACTAGTTTTACAGCTCATCCATTAAATTGAGCACCCAAAAAAGAGAGAAAATAGAAAATTACTCCCTCATTCTAAATGTAAGAGTTATTAATGGGTTTGTTTTAATTTGGTTCTAAATATAAATACTCAATTAATTTTATCTTACAAATTTATAATTTTTTTTCTAAAATTTTTCCTATGACTATAAATATAAGGGGATTTTTATTAAGTGGGTAGTCTTCAATGCAAATAATTAATTAAATATGTGCTTTATGAAAACCACCACACATTTTTATTAAAATTAGTTATTTAACTTATATATTTAATATGGAAGGAGCACTGCTCTTTCCTTCTTATCTTTATTATAATAAGACACTTCTAAAACAATTCACACGTACTACCAAAAATAGGTTAAAAATGTTAGATTTGTCATATAATCACTATCAGAAAAATGACATTTAGCGACTGAAAATCCGTGGCTAAATGGGTATTTTTCGTCGCTAAAACGAAGGTCGCTAATATTTTTCGTCGCTAAACAAAAATTTTCTGATGAAAAATAGCCATTTAACGATAGATTTTTCTTCGCTAAATGACATTTTTCTATAGTAAATTCAAGTGATTTCAATATTATCTTTATTAATTACACCAAACCAATTTATACTATTTTTTAGCACTTTCATCAAATATGAACATATATGAAAAAATTATTTCATTGAAACTACCAAAAATTTTTATAAATAGGACAAAAATACTTCTTAGAAAGTGTTTTGTAATAAGAATTAAAGGGAGTATATCGGAGAAAGTAAAAAATAAATATCAAGTAAGAAAAATTATACGTGAAAAAACATTTATGCGTACTAGATATGCTATGAAATAATATTGGACCAGCATTACTTTTTATGTAAGTGGCTGATTATTACTCAATTATTATTATTCTATTGTTTCCAGAAATTAATTTCTCTACTGGCCAGCTCTGTACACAATAACGCAAACCATTATCTGAATAAATTCTCGTTGGTAGCAACACGTCTATTTTCAACCTTCAAATTAATTATTATGTCTGCTAATAAGCTAACAAATCTCTTCATATTCAATCTTACAGATATTAAAGATAAATGCGTAATTTTATTAATTAATGCTTCCATCCCAGAAGCTTCTGGCAATTTATTAAATATCCATATAAGATAAAACTCTCAATTAAATTAAGTATTTAACTGGTTCAGCAAACTTTTCTTATAGAGAAAAAATTGAATAGATTTTAAGACTTTGGACAATTCGTAATTATTCCTGTACCATGCAAGAGTTTGCATTTGGATAGAAATTAAATATGTAATTAATACATTCGTTTAAACAATCTTAAATACCACTTGCGGACAGCTTGCTCATCTTGTTCATCAAAACACTTCAAAAAAAAAACAAAAGAAAAGAAAATGACAACGCGGCTAAATAGATTTCCGGAAAATTACAAATAGAGACAATATATATGATGAAATTACAAATAGTGACAGAAAATTTCTAATTTATTTTTAGCCAGGATCTGGAATTTATAAAAAAAATGGATAAGTGTAAAAGTACGCATAAATTATTACCAAAAATGCATTTAACACCTTATATTTTTTTTCGGAATGTAAAACTACCCATTAACATTCAAAATAAGTGTAAAAATGTTAAAATTGTTAAATATAGGGATTGTTTGTTGAAGCGTTTGAAAAAGTCAAACGCATGTTCAACAGTATTTTTCCGCAAAACGAGATAATCTCTTTCAAATATTTATCTCGACTTGTGTAAAAGTACTTCTCTACCGCATTCTCAAATAGGTACATAATCTAAGACGTTACTTTTTATTATGGGATCAACGCTACTTCTTTATGTTTACGTAATTAACAATTTAACATATATGATGTTTGGATAATTTACTCTAATTTTAAATATTTATGGGTATTTTTATGTTAAAAGAATATATTTTGTATATTAATTTTTAAAAATATTGCACTAAAGGAAGTACAGTCTCTCAGCGAATAAATTGCTGCTTGAGCCAAGCGTGTCAGATAATTAATGAACTTCATCCGCCAACAATCGTATTACTGCCTCCTCTTAAAAATATAAGGTAACAAATCGTGAGGATTTTTTATTTCACCCAAGTATACGTATCATTTTATTGGAAATGTCTTATTCTTTATGCAAACTGAAATTTATACTTATCTTATCATTTGATGAACCTTTTTTTCGATTTCAACCCTAATTATATATCTCTCATACCTTTTTTCCTCATTCTCTCTCATCTCCTTTTCATTTATTCTCTCTCACACTATGTCTATCCATAAATAAGGGTGTTTTACAAAAATAAGTTATTTTTACATATTTATTATCTTAAACCAAGTTTTTAGATGATTGTAATTTAGTTTTTTGCCTTATATTTTGATTTTTTTTTAATTTTAAACTGGGGGGAGTATTTTATTTTTATACAAATTTGAATATATGAAAAATAATTGTTAATATCAACAAGCAGTACTGCCTTCCCTCCTAGACATGTATAACCTAATCAAGGGACCTATCTTGAATTTGAATACGACACTTTAATTCTCTTAACCTCTCAAATTTATACATTTTCACTAATTGTTATTCATATTAATTGCATATATTAAAAGATATTTTCATGCATGATGATAATAACAAAATGGCATATTCTAGGAGAATCAACATGTATTTATTACAAATAACCCTTTTTATTTTTTATGTGTAAATTAGTTATATAACCATAGGTGAACCTATATAGGTTCCACCGGGTGCAACCGCAACCCCTGACTTCTAGAAAATTATGTATATATTAGTATTATGTGATTTATTTTGCACCCACTTATTTGCTAATTTTGAACCCACTAATTTTTTGCTCAAATTCTTCTCAAAAGATATTAATAATAAATCACATTTATCTTCTCAGAAAATAATTTGCACCCCTGAGTTAGGGTCATGGGTCCGTCACTGTATATAACCCCTATGTTTAGAAGTGGATGTAGCATTATTCATGATATTTTTTATATAGTGTCCGTTTGGGAATGCGGTAGAAAAGTACTTTTACGCAAACTGAGGTAAATATGTGGAGGAGATCATCTCGTTTTACAGAAAAATATTGTTAAATGTGTTTTTTGAGAGTAAATAAGCTTTTCCAAACAAGCACATTGTGTCATATACATTTATATATTAGAAGTGGTGGTTGAAATGGCAAGGCGATAAAGAAAGATGAAGGAAAATGATCAATTAAAATAAATTTTCTTGTTGATTAAGAATGGAGTGAGGCAATGAGCTGGAGATGGAACGTACACGATGAAGTACAGCGTGCGAGCTAGCCAAGAGATTGTGAGGGTTTACTTATATATTCCTCATGTTTTCTATAAAAGAAATAACCAATATTATTATGCAATCTTTTTTATATAAATAGTACCAATATTTATATAAATTTCAGACATATTCAACGTGTAACTTATGAAATAACTAGTAATATTTCAAAACTTATAATTTGTATATAGGATCGGGGAGAGAGTAATTAAAATGTTTTCCAAAAATACCTTGAAAAGGTTGTTTTTCATTAAAAGAAACAAATGGTATGGTAGAGAGATGAATATTCATTTGAACTGTACTATAAGAACCGCTTAATTAATTTGAATAAATTAGATAAATTACTTATTTATAATAAATATATTCGATATTACTAAATTACCTTTTATAATATTATACTATATATCATTATATAATTCAATAAATTATTTAAAAAATGATATTTAACATTTAGAATAGGTTGAATAATAGGAAAAATAAAACAGGAGCAATTTCCCATTAATAATAAAATGATTTATGTATCAAAATCATAAGATTTTTCTTTATTTTTTTTAAAAATGACGTACAAAAAAGAACACACAGAAGGGAGTATGAAACTACAGAAGCATGACAAAATAACTTTTTTATTTGTTGTTGGTGGAGTTTCATGGCTGTACGAAGGGGAAGGGATTTTAAATGGGAGACGTTGGAAGTAAATGGGGAAATTAAATTAAAATAAAAAAGTTAGGGGTCAAATTAAATGACCTTCAACAGCTTCCGTAATCAGAGACTGTGCTAAACCACGCGTATCGCACCACGTCCACACACCAAAACACAAATTGTATTTACCTAACATAGTTATATGCAATTATGAGGTGTTTGACAACACTTCCGCACTCTTCAGATGTACATTCAACAATGTTTTTCTGTAAAACGAGATAATTTTCTTCACGTATTTACCTTGACTTACGTAAAAGTACTTCTCTACCGCGTTCCCAAACGGGTTCTATGTCTCTTCACTTTATTACTTGCGTTTTAACACACCAGAAATTTAATACACGTAAGTTGAAAATTTAATAATCACATGCATTTTAGGAATTTCGTATTCTAATTTTTTTTGGGTTAATATAATGATTGAGCTTTATAGTTTACTCTTATTTTAGTTTTAACCATAATTTTATATCTGTCAGATTTATTGCCGTGTAAAATATTAGTCAATATATTTTCTTAAGAATAACTAGACCATTTTGCTGTTTCAGGAACTAGAATGTATAATTTGAAATTTTATATCCCATTTGGTTTACGGAATTTATGATAATGTAATGGATGAGATTGTAATGTAATTGAATTTGTTTACGGAGTTTATGAAAATGCAATGGAGTTTATGATTACATAGTATTTTTTTCTTATATTATCAAGGAATCATGAAATAAAATTTATATTTTAGTTATAAAAATTTAAAAAATATGAAATAAACTTTTAAATTCTATTAATACTAAAATGAAGGATATAAATATATAAATACTAAAAGATACATGTACTCACATGTTAATTCATACAATATATAATCCATTGTAATCAGGATTATATTTAATTGCGTTACAATGCTAACAAAACAATATAATCAGTAGAATGTATCAAGATTACTTGTAATTCTCATTCATGTATAATTGAACCAAACAGGTCATTAGGTACCAAAACAAACGGGATTGAGTCTATTGGAAAAGAATGATATATTATATATAACGTGGTAAATCAATATTTAAATATTTATTGAAAAATATACTCACATTTAATGTATGATAGTACTTTAAACAAATTTACTTCTATTAAAAATGTATTGTTAGGATCAAGCGCTTACCACTAGGTCAAATTAGTCAAGGCACAACTTTATTTCTTTAACCCACAGTAGTGCAGACGCCCAAACGTCATGGTTCGACTATGACTTGGCCTCTCAATTGGACCTCCGCCATGGGACAATTGCTGCCACACCTTAACCAACAATCTCCCCCTCAGCAATTGTCCTGCTGGGAATCGAACCCATGACCTTGGTTCTGATACCAAATGTTAAGATCAAGCGCTTACCACTAGACCAAAAGTTATAACTGTTAGTCATGGCGCAACTCTATTTCCTTAACCCGCAGTAGAACAGACGCCCAAACGACATGGTTCGACTATGACTTGACCCCTCAATTGGGCCTCCGCCATGAACAATTGCTACCACACCTTGGCCAACATGTATAGGTAGTGTTTAGCCAAAAAAAAAAAACAAAGGCAACTTATGATGAACGAACATTATATTATTTGACACTATTATCATGGATCCCGTGCCTTTTCTATCTGGATCCCAATACTTGATTTTTAACACATTAAAAGATTTAATATCAACGCAAATTTAGTATTCTAAATTCTTTTACGTGGCTATAATTTCTTTATTAATACAATATTTTATCATTATAATTTATCCTAATTTTAGTTTTAATTGTCATAAGTTTTGATCTTTCAAATTTTTATATTAATCTCTATATTTTAATCAAATTTTAGACCATTTTACTTATTAAAGGGTCAAAACTATCATTTGAAAACAATGGGAAAACTTATCATTTGAAACAATGGGAATCAAAGTTACAATTTGAGCAAATTATTAAAATCAAACATTATATTAATTTATTTTTGCAATAGTATTAAATTTTTTTGGTATAGTTGTTGAAGTTTGTATGGATGACATTAAATAAGATAAGAAACATATGCATAATAACTTGTTTTTTTTAAGTTCTCAAATAAACAAGATTCTCCCTACATGGTTCCATGATGATTAACTGCCACATACACTCGTTTGTTCAACAGATAATTCCATTCCCTCAAGGGGCACCAAGTACTCTGGCTTCCAGACTTGCATCAACGCTTAATCATGAAAGAATCTATTATTCTCTGTTAATATAAGTAGTACTCCCAAGGTCCAAGACATAAATTTTAGGGAAAATGACATATAAAAACCCTGAAAATTATTAAAAGACAGCAATGTGCTACATCATTTTAAAATCTCAAATAAATGTGACTGACCAATCTGTCATTCACGAAGTTTAAAGGAAATTACAAAACTGCCCTCATATCATTTGAAAATAAAACTCCTTCCGAAAATTTAAACCAAACATCCAATCCTGAAATTTAAACCAAACGAAGAGAGGGCTATACGGAAGGGATGTGCTTATAGTGTGTCGATGCCTGTTAGTGCTATTGTCTTTGGGGTATCACAGGTTAAATGGGGTATGTTTCATAGATTAAGATTTTGTCAGTCTGGTGTTTCTTCCGGTTCGATTTCCATCAATTTGACATATTACATTGAGCTATTTTCCTTTTCCTTATTAATAATGAATGGGCAATGTAAAAAAAATTTAAGAATTTGGGTGAACTGTGAACACCATTCAAAGAAAGGAAGATGAGTTTAGATCGGTTGATAAAAAAGCAACGTTGTTTATTTCACCTAAAAAAAAAAAAAAGCAACGTTGTTTGCGAATAATGAGTACGTAGTATTAGGTAATGAGTATATATGTATGGCCATGAGCAAATAATTTTTACTATCCATTTTAATTTATGTGTAAAATCCTTTTTATGCAGGAGAAAGAAGTTGATAATAGAGAAAGCCTCAACATCAAAACCCATACATGGTGGGTATGTGATGTTTAGAAGAGAATTTATGTGTAAGATGGGGAGAAGTATAGGATCATAAGAGAAAGAAGCTGGATGGTGGGCAAAGCTTGGAGTACACCTTCGTGCAATCAAATAATATGATGGAAAAAGTATTATGCTCAATTTCATGTAATATACCTTCGTTAAACTAGAAAGAA
>JANTPZ010002091.1:0-22021 GCA_025593235.1 Vachellia pachyceras | reverse complement strand
ATGAATATAGACATCATGTTGGGGTTAGATCTTCTGGCTCAGCAAGGCTGGTAGAATCATTTTTTATCTTCTGCTTCTAGACAGAATGATAACATTCCATGGAAAAACACGTTTATTGATGTGCTTGCTGACTCTCATACTGGAGCTTACCCTGCAACACAAATTGGCAGCATGTTAATTCCATTTGACCAGATGGTTATCCATGGGGAGCAAATTTCACAATTTCAAAGGAAGCGGAAGGTATTTGAAGATGCTATTGTTGTATGATTAATCACTATAGAATTATATCTCAAGTATTTTTTTTAATATCTGCTTTCAGAATGGAGAGGCTAGAATTTTTTTAATTATTATAAAAATATTAAAAAATCAATAATTCATAAATAAAAATAAATAAAATAGAATAAATTTAAAATATTAAAGATATAAATATAATTATATTAATTATTAATAATATATTAAAATATATAATAAAAAAAAACGGATGAGGACGGGACGCATGGCGGAGGGAGATGCATTGAAATTGATTCCATCAAAGAGTCACGTAACGTATGAACCACATGATGAAACAAGTGACTAATAATTAGAGAGGGCAAGTGTATAAATATCACTTTATGTAATAGTGTAGTGAAGTGAAGCTGATGAATGATTGGTGTAACATTATGAGTCACTCCCACATTATTAGGCATTGAGTAAAAATCGAAAGATTCAATTATTGAGGGACCTGAAATCATTTCACTTACTTGGCAAACAAACAAATAAAAAAAAGAATTAAAGATCTATATGCATTATTATCACATCACACGTCCTTATCTATTTTTCATTTGTTTTTTAAACTGAGTCTCCTGAAAATGTGTGTGTGTATATATACATCTATATGCATATTATTGTGATCTTCAAAAAGGGAATGTACACTTGGGACTGAAACGAGACACTCATATTAATAACCCAGACAGTGATGGGAATGGACGCGTGGGCGTTTTCATCTTCTACTTCGAGTTGACCCATTTATATTTAATCATTCTCTGAAAGTGATGCCCTAGAGCCAAGAAATTAATGAAGATCAACAATAATCTTATTCGTGTCGAAGAAGAAGCTATAGTTCATCAATGCCACGATATATGGATCATTGATCACTCCCATTGGTTGAAGTTGTTTTGGAAATAATATCACTTGTGAAATAAACCATATAATAAAGTGCAAATTATATCGGTTTCAAGTGTTGTCCCAGGACATTATCCTCAAATATTTGTAACACATTTATCCCGTAAAACGTAAATCATGGTAGGAAATCAACTTCTACATCTAATCCAAACAGGCAATAAAACACAGACTAAGCCGTGCATGTGCTAGTTGGAAAGAGAAGTGATTGGTATAGATATGCTGTAAACAACAATCATTAAGGAATTAACGTGTGGAAATTCCCCACTCGGGCAACATACGATATTAATAATATATTTTCTCTCTGTTCTTTTTTTTTTTAATCGTTTTATTCCGACTTTAGTGTGGAAATGTTTGACCCGATTTTTATGCAGTAGGCGACACACGTGGTGATGCGTGGACTAGAGAAGAGTGTGGGCAATTTAAGGAAAGGACACGCGTCAAAAGAGGACATTCTCTTTTACTTATTTATTCCTAATTAGGTTCACAGATTCCAAGTTCAATTCGTACACGCAAGCTCCCCCAGCATGCGTCTAATGGCTCGTTTGGTGCAGGATTCATTTTGATAGATGTGGAAATGGAAATGGATATGGAAATGAAAATAGAAATATGGCTAAAAAGTACGTTTGGTATGTCATAGAAATGAAACATGACTTTTACATGAAAAGACCTAAAAGCCCTTCTAAATTAAAAAAAAAAAATTTAAACTCTTTTACCATCCTGCACAGCTTCATCACAGTTGAAACCGAAGGAGGCAAAAATCATCCTGGGTGGTCATCAAGCTTAAGCCGTCGTGGATCGCCATCGTTGGTCGCCGTTGTGGGTTGAAAAGGAAAATGCAGAGTCGCAGATCGAAGTCACGAAGACGAAGTCGGAGATCGAAGTCGCAGATTGCCGTTGTCATACATCGCAGATCGAAGTCGGAAAATGCCGGAGGTCGCCGTCATTGTTGGTCTGAAGGTGAAGATCGAAGCCGGATGTCACCGCCATTGTTGGTCTGAAGGTGAAGATCGAAGCCGGAGGTCACTGTGTCTAAAGGTGAGATTAGGGCAAATGAAGAATTCTATAGAAATTTTCACAATTCCATGGGTTGTCTGATGGAAGCCATTTCCATGGAAATGGGTCAAAATGGGTTCCATGTGAAAATGAAATCCAAGTCCTAATATGCATACCAAACAACCTTAAAGCATGGAATTGATTTCTATTTCCATTTCCATGGGTGTAATTCCATCGTACCAAACGTATCCTAAGACTTCATCATAAAATACCCCCTTTTAAATAAATCATGTATAACCATAAGAAATTTATGCCATATACAATTGCAATAAACAACGTTTGGAACATTTTTATTAGGCACAGTATATATTACTTGACACTACGAAAATACTCAAGTATTTCTCGATTCTTCCATCGATTTTGCATAAAAATAGGATGTTGACTCGCTTAAAAACGTTCTCCCTTTCTTTCCAAATGCTTATCTAAGATCTATATATATAAGCAATGAAACCTGTTTGGCAAGTTCGCAAAAATAACATTTATGCAAGTCGAGATAAAATTCTTTCATATACTTATTTCAATCTCTCGACATATTTCAAAACACATGTTAGGAATCATTTAGTGTTTGTTTGGGAACTTATTTTCCATAATGGTGCATGTAAGTCAAGACATCTCTAAATCTGTAAAAATTATATTAAAATTTGTAAAAGCGTATCAAAATTTTTAAAACTACCTTAGAAGTCGTAACTCCTTAACCCCAACAAATTTCCCAAACACACGCTTAAATGATTGAAGTTGTGAGATATATTGACCAGTATTGTCAAATTGGCCGGCACGATTCAGTATTTTCTTAAAATGTATATAATTGAAGAAAAGGGGGGCGCACTTCCCCCACTACATGCAAAATCAGTGAAAGGAGAGTCTTATTAATTATTAAATGTAACGCAGTATTGAGCCTTTTTTTTTTTTAATGTGTTATCTCTCTGTTTCTGTTTTTGTTGGCAAAAAAAGTTATCTCTCTGTTTTTTTGGCTATCGTCATTTGCTCAGAATTTCAATCTTGAAACTAAATTTTAACTCGATCGATTGATTGATGAGGTCGACAGGAAGATTTATATCATCGTCCCTGCAAATTCGTTATGATATATTGAAATTGAAAAGAATATAAATATAAATTATTCATGGACCTGGTTTGCCCCATGGGGCAACATTATTATTTCATTTGACAATGTTGCGTCACGTTCATATTATTGAAAATTGAGCCACAGAGTTGTTCCTCACATCGCAATCGCCAAATTAATTAAAGGCAAAGCGTAGAATTGCAACTTCAAGGGATAAAAGACGATCGAATAACAAGATTCAGAGAATAAGGTGGTGGGTTAGAATCTTTTTACTATTTGTATGTCTAAAAACCCTGATTTTAACTAGACCAGTTCAAAGTCTGATCTGTAGGTTCTTTTGCAGACATGATCCACCGACAACCCAATGATGAAATCCCGATATCCAACTACCATTAACGTTACTAGCATCCCTCAAATGTCGGATCCGAGACTAAATCCTACGATGCAACTAATGTTAACCCGAAATCTTTGGAGGTCATTAGATAGGGCGAACAGGTAATGAATGTCGTAGACCAACTATTTATTTCTGCTACTCTCTTTTCAGTGTACATGTTTGAAGCTCATTGCCAGTGCTCACAACTCTCACTTTTGAACATCAATGGATTCGTTCTTGACCCAGTAACAAAAAAAAATAGCGTTTTAAGAATCATCATAATATCCTCAGGGACAAGAATCGGATTATCGATGGAAGCTATTTTTTCAACGTAATTTATGGTATATGGGGTAAATATATGGAAATAGTTTTATCTCGATTACGTAAACATGACAGTGAAATATCATCCCAAACAAGCCATCCCATTCCCATCATATCAAACATGGTGTTAGCATGGCACGATCTAAGTGAAGGATTAAAGTCTTCACATCACAGCACGTCCATGGTGGATTCCAGGGTATAATTTCCTCATCTCCATTACTATTCTCCTGGAAAATATATTTCAACCACTGACCCACTCACACTAAAACCTTATATGCATTCTTAATAAACTATATTATTATATGCATTCTTAATAAACTATATTATTATTGCCAGTACCACTTTGTTTGATAAACGCATATAGCATTTCTATGGATGCATCAGCTCTTTTTGTGGAAAGAAACAAAAAAAAAAATTCCCCAAAACTGCTTCTTCAAATAATTAAAAACTATATAAATGTTAGAGACTATGATTGGATCGGTTTGGTAAAGCAGTGGAGAAGTACTTTTACCATTTACGAGGTAAATGTGTGAAGGGGATTATTTTATTTTACGAAAAAACACTGTTAAACGTGCTTTTGGGGTGTTGAGAAGCTTTCCCAAACATACTCGTTACTTTTTCAAGCACTAGACAGAATGGGGATTTATTATATGATGCAATTAATGATTTAGATGTATTTTGTCTTCGGAGTATATGGGTCATTTCATAAGTTAAATATTTGATAGTAATAAATTTTATACAATTTTCATTGACATATCAAACATATTTTAAAATATTATGTTCATTTTTATATCTATATCCATAAAAATCAATTCTAACATATTTTGGATTCTTATCAATTACATCATATTCCTTTCTTTCTTTTTTTTTTCAAGTATTTATTTTTATACAACTTGCGTGCTTCATGCACTCCACTAGTGACATGGAAGAAAAAACTGTAAGATAAAATATAATGTGCTTGTTTCAAAACACTTAACTCTCACTTAAAGGTACATTCAACAATGTTTTTTCGTAAAACGAGATAATTTCCTCCACATATTTACCTCGATTTATGTAAAAATATTTTTCTACCACGTTACCAAACCAGCGTTAAGAAAAGTTTAACAGTGTGCATGTGGACACGCACGCAATTACAGTGTTAGCTTTATAACCAGTTAAAATACGCAATTAATAACTTGTATTCTTTATTCTTTTGGTGGGGATCCTCCAGAATTATCAGTCACAGTCACATATGATTAATAATTTGTCATCAACTATAGTAAGACCAGTGCTTTCCCTGAGAAATGTTTAGCCGCCCTACCTAACTCGACTTGATTAAATAATTGCGCTAAAACCATCAGTTGAAACTTACAATCAAAATTAATGAACACAAAGTCCTAAAGATTGATATAATTACCGTCAGATCCCAGTAGTAGCTGGTTCGGTTGTTATTGATGGTTAATGAGGTTGCTAATGACAACCGAACCAGCTACTTCTAAAACCTAATTGTAATTTACCAATTTTTGAGGTATTTTGTTCATTGGTTCCTTTGTTTGCGATCTGATATTAAATTTTCTAAAATAAAACTACATCCGCATGATAATTATAATCTATATATAAATCGATGACTAACAATACAATATATTACTATAAATTATACATTTTACATTATTCATCGTTACTCTATTTTTATAACGGGATTTGAACTTCCCTCCTCCTGTCTCATTGCTGTTACTCAGTTGAAGTAAACTTCCAATGATTTATGTTAATCCAACCTGATGTTTGAATATTTTAATGAAAAACAACGGTGCGCTCGGGAACCTTCTTTAGCTCTCCCCATAATATTCTCTGCTGCAAAAAAATATCTTATCGGTTTCTCATCTCATAATAATAATACTCATTATCTAATGATTCATTCTGGGTAGATCTGTTCAGACAGCATCTTCCACGTGTCAATCCCTGAATATCCCGAAGGTTTGAAACTTGCTCGACCTTTAACTCTGGACATGGTATAAAAAGCCCTCTTCGGCTCCTTTTCTCCCGTCACCCCCAGTGGCAACCCGTGAGTAACTAGGTGTTTGCACTTACCACATAGTTGCTCCGAGGTTTCCTTTCATAGAAGGAGCATTCCTTCCTGGAATGCACTTCTCTTGCTGAGTTCTTTGCTGGCTTTGTTCTGTCTCCCTGTTTCTGAGTCGTACCAGCTCGCTTTTGCTGCTTTGAAATCTCGGAGCCACTTCCAAAGACTTCGTTCCAGCTCGCGGCGGATTCCGGTGAGTTATGGAGGCTAATATCAGGGTACTCTTACCTATTAATTGGTTGAGCTCTGCGCCTCTGCCTCTGTGTGTGCTTTGAAGGTTCATTTTATGATCAACGTGAAAGATCTCGTGGAGAGATTTTCAGTTTTGAGTATCTAGCTGGTTGACTGTTTGTTACGGTGAAACTTTTGTGGATTCTGATTTTGCATGGTTTGGAATGTTAAATTGTGTGCCGAGAATCTGGATTCTGTGAGCCAGAGGTCGGCCGATATCGAAGCTTTTGCCTCGTAAATTGTTACTTGTCAGCCCTGTTCTTTATTCGCGAGGGCTAATTTCGAGGTCTTAGTGTTTCGGTGGACAGTCTTTATTAGACTTTTTTTAATCTGTTTTCGGTGACAAAATTACTGCTTTTAGCTTCGAGAAGTTCCTTGGTTCCCCGATATTCTCATTTCCAGGAATGCTTGCCTTCATTTTTCTGTAGCCCATACTTCATAATCTGATTGCTTGCACCTATATTTCTTATCATAAGGAGCGATAGAGTAGTAACATAGGAGACAATACAGTCTAATCTCAATCATGTAGATTGAGCTTGTTTGATATCCTTTGCTTCATGTATTCCGATCATTCTAAAATTTTCGCGACTTCATTTGCCCCCTATATCTCCCTCAGCTCATCATTTCCCTTTTGTCGAGTTCTGTTTCAACTTTAGTTACTGATTCTACACACATACGACAAAATGATTCTTTCTGTGAAAGCACTGTACCATTGTCCATCGTCGCTCTAATGAATGGCTCGGTTTGCCTTCCTTTTTATTTTTGTGACGTTATTTATCGTTTTGTAGTTTCATTAAAACTGTTGAAACTTTCAACTATTACCATATATAGTCGCTGGTAAGAAATCTGATTTTCTTTCTGATGCAATGGTCACCAATGACCGTTACTCCATTAGCCCATTCCATAAGAAATAACAATTTTAGGAGAAGGTGAAAGGGACGGAGAAGGGGGAGTTACTGAAGTTGAAAACTGCTGACACAAACGAAGAAGCTTTTTTTGCCTGTCCAAGCAATAATTACAGAGGACGAATTTAGTATTTCATCTTTCCCTTTAATTCGTTCAATTTGAGGAGGTAATGATCCTAGGAATTACATCGATACAGCCCTCGGTTTTGATTCTTCCTTCACGGGAGCCGCATCGCAATCACACTAATGTGCGCTTAAGTTTTGGCGTGCGTCATAAACCAGTAGGTCTATAGTACTTAACTCGCTAAATTTGACTGTTTTAGCCTGTATTGCCCAACTCCCTGACAATTTTAAATCTTACACCTGGTCGGTACTTTTTTTTTTTGGGGTTCTCTGTCATCATTTTTTGGTTCCCTAACAATTTTTTTTTGTTTTCATCTTCCAGCTTTGTTTGTTTCTCTATTCTGAGTTTAACATGTTAGATTCTTCGAGCGTCCATGCTTGTCATCTTTGATATTAAATATTCAGTATTCTGGGGATTTTTTGTCCTCTGTAATCTTTCTTATATATGGTAGCTGTTCGGTGTCTTTGATGGTACAGTACTCAGGAGTACAAAGATGACAGTCACGCCAAAGATCTCCGTTAACGATGGGAACCTAGTTGTCCACGGGAAGACCATACTGACTGGAGTACCAGATAACATTGTTCTGACCCCTGGATCTGGTGTGGGCCTTGTTGCTGGTGCATTTCTTGGAGCCACAGCTTCCCACAGCAAAAGTCTCCATGTCTTCCCCATTGGTATCTTGGAGTAAGTTCTTTCCAACAGCTAAACTTCATAACTTTGCAGTTGAAAATTCAAAATTTCTATCATGTACATCTTAATATGAACGTTGACGTTGAAGCTGCCATTAACGGTCTCCTATCAGCTGTTCAGGCAATTGACACTTCTTTGTTAGATTGAACTTCGAACATCGTTTTATAGTTGGGCTATTTGACTTGTCCATTGCTACTTTTTAAAGCTAGATTGTAAATAATTTCTCATTGATTCCAAAAACAGGGGCCTCCGTTTCGTGTGTTGTTTCCGGTTCAAGTTGTGGTGGATGACTCAGAGGATGGGAACTTGTGGGAGGGATATCCCCTTGGAGACCCAATTCATGCTGATAGAGAGCAAAGATGATGAAGCTGCTGATCAGGAGAATTCCCTAACCATCTACACTGTCTTGCTTCCTCTCCTGGAAGGCCCGTTCCGTGCTGTTCTACAAGGGAATGACAAAAATGAGATAGAGATTTGCCTTGAGAGTGGTTAGTTTACCCACGAAAAATACATTTAGTAATCTACATTAAACCCTGCCACGCCGTCAAAATTTGAAGGAGCCTTGCTTTCTGAAATGTTGGGGGTGGAGCTGTCGTTAAAGCGAATACATGTGGGCTGGAGAAGCCCCTCGATGACTATCAATCACTTGAATCAAACATGAAGATTATAACTTTGGAGAATAAGTAAATGAAGAACCGAAAGAACCCAACCAACATTTTGTTTTTTTTTTTTTTGGGTGTGTGGTTTGGTTTTGCAGGAGACAATGCTGTTGAGACGAGTCAAGGTCTTCACCTGGTCTACATGCATGCTGGGACAAACCCCTTTGAAGTCATTAACCAAGCCGTCAAGTAAGCGATCTCTTCCATCTCTATCTCTGTGTCTCTTTCTGTGTGTGCGTGTTTAGAATCTCTGATCTGGTACCTCTGTTTCCCCATCCCACTCGTCCAACAGAAAGCACGAGTTACCTCTCCTAGTTGGCAGTAGCTAATTGTCTTCTACTTGCTAAACATTTGAATATATATATTGATGATTACTGACCTCTATTTTGTTTATCATTCAAGGGCTCTAGAAAATCACATGAAAACATTCCTTCATCGCGAGAAGAAAAGAGTAAGAACTTCCCCTCGCTGTATTTCTATTGAATCCAAAAAAAAATTCAAGTTAACATCTAAATGATCTTCTAACTATGTTCTTGTTGATTCCGTATAGTTGCCATCTTTTCTCAACTGGTTTGGCTGGTGCACATGGGATGCTTTCTATACTGGTGTCACGGCAGAGGGTGTTGAGGAAGGCCTGAAAAGGTGATTAGTGAGTAACTTTGTTGAGTAATCTAGTTTTCTTCTTGATAAATGAGGGAGAGGTGGATTTCTAAGATGATGCCTAAATAATATCAAATAGATTCTGAAACTTGGTTTAATATGACTGCAGCTTATCAGAGGGTGGCACGCCACCGCGCTTCCTTATCATAGATGATGGGTGGCAGCAAATTGAAAGTAAACCAAAGGATGCCGACTGTGTCGTTCAAGAAGGAGCACAGTAAGATCTCTATAAATAATCAGCTACAGTTTACCACGCTTAATTCAAGACCACTATCACCAATAAGAATTTAAATATTCAAAGACTACCAGTACTATTTTACAGTAGTAAGTATTTAAACCATTTAAATATCTTTGATTCTCTAACTTTAGTTAATTTTTCGTCAAATACAATCTTTGCAGGTTTGCTACTAGGTTGACTGGCATAAAAGAAAACGCTAAATTTCAGAAGAATGGACAGAATAATGAGCAGAATTCAGGCCTGAAGCATGTAGTAGATGAAGCGAAGCAACATCACAATGTGAAGTATGGCCTTAGATCCTTAAACTGTTTTGAGTATTTTTTATGGCGGTGCATTTTCCTATTTCGCAAGTTGTTTTGCCCATCTAGAAATGTATGAGAAAAGCATTGTCTAATTAATTTTCTTATTACTCTCCTGATGCACAGATATTTATATGTATGGCATGCTCTAGCTGGTTATTGGGGTGGAGTGAAGCCAGCAGCAAGTGGCATGGAACATTATGAAACTGCCTTAGCATACCCAGTACAGTCTCCGGGCGTACTAGGAAACCAACCAGACATTGTCATGGACAGCTTGGCTGTACATGGCTTGGGTCTTGTGCATCCCAAGAAGGTTTATAACTTCTACAATGAACTCCATGCTTACTTGGCTTCATGTGGAGTCGATGGAGTAAAAGTTGATGTTCAGAACATTATTGAAACCCTTGGAGCTGGACATGGCGGCAGAGTCTCGCTCACACGCAGCTATCATCAGGCCCTTGAGGCCTCAGTGGCTCGAAACTTCCCTGATAATGGATGTATTGCATGTATGTGTCACAATACTGATGGGATATATAGTGCTAAGCAGACTGCTGTAGTGAGAGCGTCTGATGACTTTTACCCACGCGATCCTGCTTCCCACACTATCCATATATCATCTGTAGCATACAACACACTATTTCTAGGAGAGTTCATGCAGCCTGACTGGGACATGTTCCATGTAAGAAGGGAGCCTCCCTATATTTGCAGTTTCTCCAATTGCCTTTTCTATCTATAATATCTTTTTAGTCTTCTATTCTATTCTTAACGAAAGAATCTGTACCATTTCAGAGTTTACACCCAGCAGCAGAGTACCATGCTGCAGCTCGAGCAGTTGGTGGATGTGCAATTTATGTCAGGTATAGTGATATCTATTGCAATTGTTTTTCTTGTATTGAGTTATTAAAGAAATGAGCACATTGTTTATGGTTTTTGTTTTAGTGTTGCTTTTATAGTGATAAACCGGGCAACCACAATTTTGAACTTCTAAGGAAGCTGGTTCTTCCTGATGGATCGGTTCTTCGTGCTCAGCTACCAGGCAGGCCCACTCGTGATTCTCTCTTTACTGATCCAGCTAGAGATGGGACTAGGTCTGTTTATTTCTCTCTCTTAAAATTAGGAAGTTTTGTTTAGACATGACTCAAGGCTCATGTGCACCTACATTGCAATTTTCTAGCTTGCTCAAAATATGGAACTTGAACAAATGCTCTGGAGTGGTTGGGATATTTAATTGTCAAGGTGCTGGGTGGTGCAAGATAGAGAAGAAGACCCGGATCCATGATGCATCTCCTGGTACACTCACAGGTTCTGTTCGTGCTTCCGATGTTGATGCCATCACTCAAGTGGCTGGTGGCGATTGGGATGGCGACACTGTTGTTTATTCCTACAAATCAGGTATCATTAATTGGTCATAAAATGGCATTGTAGAATGCGAATATTTTGAAAACTGGGGGGTTGGCTTCTTATTTTCATTAAACCAAGACTGATTATTTAAATACTTGTGAGAGTCCGGTGTGAGTTAGAAATGTAACTTACTCTTCAATATGCTTTTAGTAAGCCTCCGAATTTTAAACATTGATTAAAATTAACCATCTGATATACTTCATCAGGTGAGGTGATTAGGCTACCTAAAGATGCTTCAGTGCCCGTGACATTGCAAGTTTTGGAGTATGAACTATTCCATTTCTGTCCAGTGAAGGTAAGGCTCCATCATTGGGGATATAAATCTGACTGGTCTTTGGTATTGTGGCCTGCAAGATCATTCAGTTTCAGAGTACAAACTGATAAAAATACTGTTACGTTTGACAGAAAATTGTTCCAAGCATTTCGTTTGCAGCAATAGGGCTACTGGACATGTTCAACAGTGGAGGAGCCGTTGAGGAGGTTGAAATCCACAGAGCTAGTGACAGAGAAGAGCAATTATTTGATGGCGAGGTTGAATCTGAGCTGACCACTTCTCTGAGTTCAAACCGATCAGTAACGGCAACCATTGGCCTCAAAGTGAGAGGAAGTGGCAGATTTGGAGCGTATTCATCCCAGCGCCCACTGAAGTGTGTTGTGGGTGAGGCTAAAACCGATTTCGACTATGAGTCGGCCTCTGGGCTGGTCACCTTCACCATCCCACTTCCTTCTGAGGAAATGTATAGATGGCCTATACAAATCCAAGTTTGAGTTTAGTATTTAGAGTGTGTTGTTTGGTTGGGCAGAAGATGGGTTTTCTTGAAATAAATGAATGAAGGTGAGGGAGGAGAGCGGGCTGGCTGGCTTTTGGCGTTGTAGTGAGATGCTACAGCAAGTGTTCAGTGCTTAGCATTAGGTGGGGAATGATGGGGAGCTGTTTTATATGCAAAAATATAGAGTTGTAGCAGTAGCATCGTCACGTCTGTTTCTTCAGAATAAAAGTTATCATGTTTACTAAATCCTAGTTCTATCTAGTTCTTCATCTTAAAAGGAAAGGGAGCTTTTCTTTTTCTCTCTCTTTTGTGGCATCACAAAGTTTGATCTATTAGATCAGTAGATAAATGACGGTGTTATAATCTGATCGGCTCTTATGTTGACGGAAGGTTATTTCAGTCTATTGCGGAAAGAATTCTGGAAGACGTGACTCTGGAAATACTGCTGGTTGACTGATGGCATATTACTATCTACTTTTCCGTGATAGCATATTTATGTTTAGGAATCCATTAGGAGAATGGATTTCAAGGTAAGCATGTGAAATGAATTTTGTCTTAACTTGTGTGTAATATGATTTGAACGTGCAAACCATTTGACTACTTTCCTAAATAGGCCTTATGTTACAGTGGACGTTCCTTGCCTGTCAATCCCTAATTGGTGGTTGAGCCGGACAGAATCACATAGGCATAAAACTATTTCAATGGGCAAATTGGCAATTTTTTCCTATTCAGAAGACTCCAATCCGAAGAATCACCAGTTCCCATTATTGTTAGGGTTTACGGGAACATTGCTGATTGCTGTCTAAAAGAACTAACAGGGAGAGAAAGACTGAAAGATTAGTGTGCCCAAAAACAGGCCCTGCAAGTATTGAGGCAGAGACTTGTATTTGCCTTTTCAGAGAAATTAAATTTATAACTTCCCTCTCTATGCTACACATTACATATTACTCGAACTTGTAGGTAAAGTTTTGATGACCTTATTCGGATCGTGCACTTGACATATACGCAGAAGCCACATCAATAAAAAGAAGTACCAATGTTTCCGATGAAGACCCTACTTTGCAATAATATCAGCAAGTTAAAATCTCTATTGAGAGAGGAGTTCTGTTGGTTACCCAAAAAAAAATCCGAAACCAGCCTCTGGACCGAAAACAAACAAATTAAATGCCTTTTCAGCTTTATATACTTTGGTATTTAATGTATATCAAAGCAACGATTACATTAAATATCTGGAGATGTACTTGTTGGGAAGAACTTTACACTTTATGAAAATGATTAGTCTTGATACTCTAAGTGATTTGAAGACACCATAGGTAAATCATAAAAAAAAAACACACACACACAATGACCATGAATAGAAGGAAATGCGTTATACTTTAATCTAAAATTACCTGTGATTATGGATTATTTATTGATTGTGTCCAATTGACAAAAAAAAAAGAAAATAAACGCATTTGTTTCCTCAGTTCATGTCATCACCTTCCCCGTTCGATGTTATAAATGTAGTTTTATTTATATTTATATTTTTATGTCCGCATCATCAAGTTAAATACATTGGTCCTTTTTTTTTTTTTGACAAAGACCATTTTTTTTCAGAATAAGATATTTAACACGGGTGAATTATAACTATTAACTACAGATCGTGAATAATTTTTGTTGCCGCGGGAAAAAATTATATACATGCAGCTTTTCAGGTTTTATTCATGAAACAAAACTGCAGTGTGCCCGTTTGGGAATCCACTGAAAAAGGGATTTTATGCAAACTAAGGTAAGCATGTGATGGGATTTTTATCTTGACTTTGTGTAACAAAAAAAAAAGAGAAAAATCGTTTACAAACATCCCAGTATCAATGTTAGTTTGATTGGGGACTATGGGCACATTTGGACTCTAGTTTCAAAATTTATATTTTATCCAAATACTCACATTTTTCAGAAAAACTATTCTAGAAATAAAACCTAGGTTTAAAATATAAGTTTTGAAAAAACTATTTTATTATCAAATCACATTCTCTCTCACAATAAGTTTTCTTTTTTTTTCTTTTTTTACTTACTTTTTACCTCTAACTCTGTAAAAGCCAATAACTTTCCAAACAAACACCTTTTAAAGTCTAGATTTTGTCTCGAAATCCTAAAAACTATTCTCTCAAAATTTATTCTTCAAAATCTAGATTTAATTTTTAAATCCGTAAAAGTTATTTTCAAACCAACTTTTAAATAAATTTTAAAAGCTTAATCCAATACAAAAATACATAGGTTCTGTTTGGCTAGCTATATACGTTGCGTATTACCAACACGTACGTGTATGGATCAAGCACGGGCATGACATTTCATGATTTCGTGCATGAAAATAGCACAATCAGGTATCATTAATTAAAGTGGCCAAACGTCATCACAGTGACCTTATTAATTAGTTCGTTCACCGTACGGCGTGTTTACCCAAATTATAGTTACGAAGCTTTCGTTTAATTTGCTTCCCTTGTTCGTACTTTATTTTCAATTAGGTCGGTTCAGACCCAAACTTAAATAAATAAATAAATAATGGCTCGGTAATTATACAACACAACAATAATGTTCCTCAATATCTTAATTACAGAGAGAGAATTAAGCATGCTCGAAGCATTTAATTTCAGATTTTTTTTATGGTAGATATATTCCTTTTTTTTTTCTTTTTTCCTTTTTTGCTTCTGACACAGCAAATTGTTGCTTAACCATGACCTGATTATGGGCTTGTTTGGCGGAGCGTTTCCAAAAAGCCAAACGCACGTTCAATAGTGTTTTTCTGCAAAAAGATATAATCTCCTTCACATATTTATCTTGTCTTATGTAAAAGTATTTCTTTACCGCATTTTCAAATGCACATTATGTGTTATAAGAAATTGTATTGACATGTAGCCTACTTTTGTTTGATCTTCACCCTAGCTCCTTGTCCACCCCAAAAGATCTTCGGAGAGGCATTAACCAGAAGAGCTAGAGCCGTTCTACATACTACCATTAATGGCCGGCTTCGCGATTTCTTGTGGCCGTAAGAATAAGAAATATGGTTCAATTTTATATGTATGGTGTTGTAAGATTTTCTTTTATGAATCAAGCGGTATGTGACACCTTTTTATATTTTTAAACAACCAACTAATTCAATTAATAAAAGTGTTGATCCACAATAGAAGTACCTCACTACTTCTAAGGAATCATCATGGATGCATAATCAAGATTTAAACAAAGTACCACAAAGTAAAGTGTTTGGTGGCAATAATGTGTGATGTTTGAGATGTATGTCACAATCCTTTCTATGATCTGATACATACACTTGTGTAAATGCACAGATTTCCTACATGTACAGCAGGTTTCAAAAAGAAGTAAAATACAATAGGATCACGTTAATAACTAAGATGGGACGAACAAGCTAGCTCTCAAATTGATCATTGTATGGTTAGTGTCTTGATCAAAACCATATCCATAAGATCAACTTCATTAAAACCTTTCTTTGCCTTCAGGTAATCGTCTTAAGTTTCCTAATTAATGACGATAAGTTAGCTATGCTTCAAGACCATGACCCTCCTCCTCCATACCTCCAAAGCATTTCAATTTTTGAGTAAACATCTTCATCCACATACCGCAGCTCTGATGCCGCGTGGCTTCTCTGGGTTATTGACACGTGGATCGGAATCTTCCTATCTCCTCCTCTTCCCATTCCTTAAAATGATTATGTGATATTTTGTGGATAGAGAGAGAGAGAGAGAGATTAAATTTGATTGTATACGTGTCTAACAGTTCATAATTAACATAGGAGCAAAGGTTTTTGGAAATATGTTAGGCAAGAAAAAGTCAATGCTTTAGTTTTTGTCTCAAACTGGTAAAGTCTTGCGTTGTCTATTATATACGCCACCCCCATCCTCCAAACTTGAGTTCTATTAAACCTTTAATAAGAATTATATATGGAAATGCGATTATTGAAAACCCTAATTTAATTACATGTGTGTGTGTGTGAACATGGTTTAGCCACTCAACGAATGACAAGTGTGTCTTTCTCGTTTAGATATTTTTAACTGATTGAGATAGAAACCGGCCGTTTGATTACTGTTAAAGTTGTCTTTCCACTCACGTGCTATTGTTTCTAAATATCCTTGCTTTATTTGGCAATGAGATACTAATAAAATCAAACTGCGGTTTAACAACATAAGAAATCTCTACATTCATATAAATGTACACTACTACAAAGTATAGTTTTTACTACTGAAATTTGCATCATTTTTTAGAAAAAGGAAGTAAAAAATGAAGGCGGTCACTTTGAGCGCCTTACTATAAAATAGGGTGTCAAAGGGTGCCTTTAGGCGCCCTATTTTAGAATAGGGCGCCAATAGGGCGTCAAAGGGTACCTTTACACACCCTATATCAGGATAGGGCGCCTAAAGGTTCCCGCCAATGGCTTCCGAGAACGTTCCGAGGGGAATACTCTGCTATCATCGATAACAAACGTTGCAATCGGTTGAGATGCCTTGGAGACATTTCTTCTGTGGCCTTCATTTCAGGCCATAACCTTGCTAAACTAAGGCCTTCGACTATGTTCTTCGATTTCTTTTCGCTATCAGTTTCCTTCTAGAGAGGCTGTGGTTGTTTTTGTTGTTCGAATTGGGTGATAGGAGCTGGAGGTGGTTGCTTCTGGAGGAGCTTATTGAGGTTTGCGATGTGCAAGAGAGTTGAGTCAGTGGAAACTGTCGGCGGCAGTTTCTTGGACGGATTTAAGGGAGAGGATTGGCATCGGAAGCTAGAACACCTGACCGTGAAACATTTGAGCACTGTTCAGTCGGAACCTTGTTTCCTTCCATGTCTACTCCTTCAGCTCCTTTCTCTTCTCTAGCCTTTCATATTGGATATGGATTGAATGACCTACGGTGTCCTATATTAAAATATAGGGCACAATAGGGTACAGACTTATGGCGCCATATCTTAAAATATAGGACATCGTAGGGTACAGACTTATAGCGCCGTATATTTCAATATAGGGCGCCGTAGGGTACATACTTACGGCGCCCTATAAGATAGGGCGCTGTAGGCTTTAACTTTATACACCCATCACATACACGTCCCTATGAGAAAGGGCGCCAATTGGATTAAAAATAGGGCGTAAAATGTACCTTTTGTAGTAGTGGTAGCACCTAATAAATTCCATTCCATCTGTACCAATTAAGTTTTTTTTCTAATTTGGAATAATACAAAATTAAACAAACATGCAAATTATCTCAATCAAGAATATCAAATACACCGTTTGATTTTATATACAAGACTTTACTTGTAATGCAGTTTGTACTATAAACGGAGTGATCTTATAGATATTGGGTTTATTTGGAACAACGTTTCCAAAAGTTAAATGCACGCTTAACGGTGTTTTTTCGCAAAATGAGATAATCTCCTCCACATATTCACCTTGATTTGCGTAAAAGTACTTCTTTATCATATTCCCAACTAACCCATTGATGATTGAATAGACTAGTTGCCACAACTTTGTAATCTAATGGTATGAAAATCCTTGTATAAATAAGAGGCTACATGTTTAATCATACCTGTAACTTCGTGCCGTTATTAGAGCTTGTCCATCAACTTTAAGATCATGTGAACTGAAAAGATATATTTGGGAGAGCTCTCTACAATAGGGTTTAACAATACTTGAATCTATCTCATTCAAATAACCATATTAAAAAAAATAAGAACTATTTATTATTAAATTTTCTTTGCCCAATTTGAGGGACCAGAAGAGTTATTGAATTATAACAATCAAAGTAAAATAACACAGAATATTTTATCGTAATAAATAACTAAAATATATTGCACTTACCCGTTTTTAATTAATTTCTGTTGGGTGTAACTAAACGTATGTTCAAGTCTAGTATTGCTTCAAGTTATATATGGCATACTTGTAGCTAGGTGCATGCATAAATATACACAGCTAAGGTGCAAAATTATCGATGGATTTTTACTAAAACTAAATCTAGCATCATATACTTTTCATAATTATAAAAATATCCATAAATATTTAAAATGGGGTAAAAATGAAATGATTATTAACTATAACCTAAAATTGTTACATATACATGTGCAAAAGTAAAGTAGGCCTCACAACAAAATATAAGGGTGTCAGGTTATATTTAACATCTTTGACATTAATTAATTTTGCACCACTTTTAAATATTTATAGGTAGTTTTACAAATATGAAAAGTATATAATATTATTGTGCCCTCTTTCAATAAAAGTTTGAGTATTTTTATACTAATTAACCTATATATACACGTGGATGACAGATTCGTGGACGTTACAAGCTAAGTGGATGTGGTATGGAGCAAAAGTCATTAGGGTGGCCTCAGAGACCCTTTCGTCTCAAATTCTCATACCCTAATTAATAATACCAATTGTATTCAGATGAACACCAAACCAGTTAAGCTCTTTCTGTTCCCTTTTTCACTATAAATACTCGCATATCCCATTCAACATTCTCCTCACACTTCAATCATCCCATTAATTCTTCTTATCCTTTATTGGTCATTAGCTAGCTTGCCCTACAACATTCTAAGACCATTACGTACGTACGACGCGCCTGTGATGAATATGGCCCTCCAAAAACACGTTCTTTCGACATTCTTAATGTTGTTCATCATCATCATTATCCCTTCTGTCCCTTGTTATTGTACTCAAGAGGACCCACTAAAATTATATGGTGGTGGTGAATCGCCTTTCAACAACTTGATTCAGCAAAGCACACAAGTCTTGAGCTTAAATAGGTTTGTTAAGTTGGGTGTCGCGTCTTCTTCAGCTTCCAAGGTTAATGTAAATGATCTTGGAGCTAAAGGGGATGGTAAAAGTGATGATACAGAGGTACATATCTCATCTCTAAAGTACTAATTAACCATATATATATATATTAGATATGAATTTACCAAAATATTTACCAAAATAATGCTGGTTTGATGATTCATCAGCAGTAAAAATGACACAATTTTCTGTGATGGGTGTATCTTTATTGTCATCTCAGGCTTTCAATAAGGCTTGGCAAGCTGTATGTTCTTCTGGAAGAGACGTAATTCTCGTGGTGCCTTCCAATTATAACTATCTTCTCAAGCCTGTCAGATTCACAGGTCCCTGCAATTCTGGCATTACCATCCAGGTCAGTTAGTTAGTTTGTTACAAGCAGAAACTAGATTATACTCATAGTGAATCAGTTTTCCAGTTCAAGTTATGTTTATGTCAAACACATAATCATACTAACTTGAAAATTGAAAATTGTCATAAGATTTCTGGGACTATTGAAGCATCCGAGCGCTCATCGGACTACGCGAAAGACCCAGAACACTGGCTTATGTTTGAGAGTGTTCAGAATCTAACCGTTCAAGGTGGTGGGACCATCAATGGAAATGGAGAAACATGGTGGCAAAACTCCTGCAAAACGAACCCAAGTCTGTATGTACATGCATGTTTCAGAATTAACCCCATAATAATGTCATGCTCATTTCATTTATACTCATATTTCAATTCATGCACATCTGATATTTTTTTCCCTTTGCTGTTTCTTTATGATTTTACAGCCTTGCAAGAGCGCCCCCACGGTATGTAAGCTAAAACCTAATTTGACACAGATATTACAACAAATGATAAAATTTAAAGTGTCATGTTATATGTGCGCGCGCGCGCGCGCTTTAACATGGATTTATTAATGGGCTGTGTTTATGCAGGCTGTGACTTTCCACAAGTGCGAGAATCTAATAGTAGAGAACTTGGTGATTAAAAATGCACAAAAAATCCATGTGAACATTCAAGAATCCACCAACGTTAAGGTTTCTGGTGTTACAGTGAATGCACCAGGGGACAGTCCCAACACCGATGGAATTCATATCACCAACACCAAAATTATCAAAATCTCAGACTCGGTTATAGCCACAGGTATATACATATATATGCTGAATGAAGTAATTAAATCTTTACACTTTTAAGTGTATATATATAATCATTTAATTTCTCGAATTATATCTTAATCACTGTTGTATTTCGATGCGTTTAATTGCAGGAGATGATTGTTTGTCCATAGAGAGTGGAACCCAAAATTTACTAGCCACAGGCATAACCTGCGGACCCGGGCATGGTATCAGGTAAATTAAATGTAATTAATTAATTCTCAAAATCTGATTTAATTGAATTGTCAATAATCATTTCCTTTGTTGATCATGTTGATAATTTAGTATCGGAAGCTTAGGGGAGACCGGAACCGAGGAATTTGTGTCGGGAATAACAGTGAATGGAGCCAAGCTTTCTGGAACTACAAATGGAGTTAGAATTAAGACCTGGCCGGTAATTACTTTGAACCTTCTCAATTATCTCTTAAAGTTCTTAGAAAAAATTAGAAATGATCTTACTTTATAGCCATGTGCGTATATAGATCATTCTTGCATCTGATTCTATATATTTTTGTTTGGTTTACTGTGTACATATAAATACAGGGAGGGGAAGGAAGTGCAAGCAACATAAAGTTTCAAGACATTACAATGGACAATGTGAGTAACCCCATCATAATAGACCAAAGCTACTGTGACCAAAAGACTCCATGCAAACAAGAGGTAATGATTCAATCAATCAGTTCACAACTCATACATTATGATGATATATGACTTTCTCACCGCGCCATATTTGAGTAGTGCTTGGCCCTTTTGAGATAGTTCTTCTAAAAATGTTTTCTGTATTTAAAAGAACTCAAACTTGAGGCTTTGTGTGCTCAGGAGGCCAAACCCCCCTTTCTATTGAGAGCAACAAGGACTGTTGGTAACATCTCATATAATTAGAGTATACATATTTCCTGTCAGAAATAAAATGAAAAAAATCTAATCTAATCATAATATCTCATATTTATACTTACTAGATACATAGAAAATAAGATAGGATATAGTATCGGTATTAACGTACGTAATCTCAACAGATCTGATGGTTTGGTTTGGTTTGTGGTGTGTGTGCATATGCAGAAGTCGACGGTGAAGATCAGGAATGTGATGTATCAAAATATAAAAGGAACGAGTGCTTCAGAAGTTGCAGTGAGCTTGAACTGCAGCCAAAGCTTTCCATGTGAGGGGATTGTGTTGCAGAACACAGACCTTCAAAATGAAGATGAAGGACAAGCTCCAAAAGCTTCATGCCAAAGTGCTCTCTTGTCCTACATTGGATCCGTTTCTCCACGTTGCCATAGAACGAGATCGACTGCAAAAAACTAGATTTATTATCCTATCTGTACAGTGTGCGCGTGTGATTAGTTATGATTTGTGTGTGTATTGGTTTGGTGTATTAGTTTGTAGACTACGACATTTATATGTATTGTTCAGAAATAATTTTTATTGACATGACTATAAAATACTGTTGGGTTTTCTCTGTGTGTGTGTATGTGCTTATTATCGTAAATCATGGTATATTCTGATCAGAATCAGATATCGTAATATTGTAATGACTTAACATTTCATATTTCCTCGTGCGCGTAAATTCTCTTTAATTAATACTTTTCAATATATATTTATCCTCCAAAAGTGCATATATTGGCCTTTTTTATATTCCCAATAAACTAATGAGCTTTATTCTCTTTAATTAAGACACACACAAACACACTAATGAGGATTGGGAAGTCTCTTGAGTCGTTTTTGTGTACAGAAAGATTTGTTCGAAGTTAGTTTCTATTTTACTTGAATGGATGAGAAAATAGTGTTGAAAAGCATTTTTAAGTTTCAGATAATTTTTTTGCTATACATATACTTGTGTTCTCGGAATTGACAGGTTTTTTTTTTCCGACTTAACCACCCTTAGCCTTAACTACCCTCTACGGTGGGATCTATACAATTTAGATTAGACAACTCTTTGAATATTTCAACTGTTGTTGATTTGTTAATGCATAACATAAGCTTATGGAACCCTATAGGCTGGAACTCCGCTCTAGTTCATTCTTCATACCCCTCAAATGTAGCTTGAGAAATCCTCTCTACTCCGGTCTCAACCTCAAC
>JANTPZ010002090.1:0-19916 GCA_025593235.1 Vachellia pachyceras | reverse complement strand
CTTGCTATTTTGTATGCTTGAGCAACACAAGCTAATTCCAGTGTCACATCTTTACCTCTCTTGTCTGCCAAGCATTCCAATATTAAACTGCAGTCCAGACAAAAAAGTACTGTCTTGATTTTCTAACATTGTGTATGGATTTCACTATTTAGCCCCTTAAAAAGTTCCTCGACATTCATGTCTAAAATTGGAACGATGTATGTGAAAATGAAGAGCGGATTGTGAATAATCTGAGATGAAATAAACTCCCTGATTAATACTTATAATTTGGTTCTAAGTCCTGGCATTCTTAGATCTTAAGCTTGATTTCTTGAAGCCTTTATCAGCCAAAATCCGCATTGGACGCTTGAATGTCCTTTTGTGGTTATTTTATGTATTCATTTTAACATGATATGTCTGTTTCTTTCCTTAACATTTTCAGTTTCCTAATTTAGATTATTTATGCTAAATGTTTATTATAAAGGCTAATTTTCGTATAATGGACGGTATCCTTTAATCGTAGCCTAAACATTGAATAATTTCTCATTGTCTATAGGTAGTACGTGTACCAGAGAAAGGAGCAAGGAAGCATCCACGGGGTGATAACATACAGGTACGTTAGAATACCCTATGTCCTTCATTTCATGCCTGAACCAGGATCTCCTTAGAGGATAAAAAGGGACAGTGCAATCACCTTATGGTTGATAACTCGGGTGACAACTTTTATGGATCAGTGCTGAAATGGTTCCTACTTCTCGTTCTATGGTTTATTTACAAAGAATAATTATTGATTTCCTTCTTATGGTCAAGAAATACAAGCCTTGGTAATTATAAGAAAGTTTTGATATTACATATTAAAGAGAATTTATTAAACACGTGCGCATGTGTGTTTGCCATTGCAAGCAGCTAACCATTTCCCTTCTATTTTTATTAAAGCAGTGCACATACTAACTGAAAGGATATTGGTAACAAAATAAACTTCCCTACTCAGCCATTTTCTTCCCATTCCTCTTGGCGAGGCCCATGGATTTCATACCTCCTCCTCAGTGTAAAGAGCAGTTTAGACTTTCAATGGCATAGTTAGATCTGTAGGGTATGGAAGATTTAAGGATAAATGAGGAGAAAAGAAAAGGCAGAATGAGTATTTCTTAAACAACTCTTTTGTCAAACTCTCAAATGTTGATGATCCGGGCTCCTTTCAAAATCCTAGTGCTATATGCACTTGATTCTAGTCACGTTTATTTTTTTCTTGCTGAATTGTTTATCATGCATATACTTTTCTTATATGCAGATTGACGCAAAGAATATTCTTTTCATATGTGGTTGAGCATTCGTAGATCTTGATAAAACCATTTCAGAGAGGTGAATTCTTTGTTTTTGTTTGTTAGTTGTTATTTGGTTTTTCTACAGTGTTATTGTGTTTTCCCCATATGACATTTTAAGTATTAGTAATTTATGAATTAAATCAGACGAGAGGATTCTTCTATCGGATTTGGAGCACCAGTTCGTGCCAATATGAGAACTGGTGGAGTAACAGATGCCACAGTAACATCATCTTTACTTGAGTCGGTGAGAATTGACCTTCTTGTCTGAATAAAAAGGTTCTTTCTGTCTTTTAGTTCTTTGAAAGTGAGATGCTATAGGCAATTGTAGCTAAAATATCATGTATTTCAATGACACTGGCTACTTCCCCCTCCAGCCTCAAAGAAAATATACAGGCAGCAATATGGTTAGTACATATGATAATCTTCCGCTTGAGTTTAATGGATGCATTAGCAATTTTCAGGTAGAAAGCTCTGATCTAATTGCATACGGTCTCATACCAGAGTTTATTGGACGATTTCCGATCTTAGTGAGCTTGTGCAGGTATCACTTTATTTTTATATCTTCTATTATCCTATCATGGCTTTTCCTAATATCTTTTAGCGTTTAATGCTCATGTCATTGGTTCATCTAGTCATTTCTTGAGGCATTAGTTGATATGATATGTTTATTTCCATTATATATCAACGCATTATAGTTTTTGGCTATCCTCAATTGGATCTAAAAATGAACTTCCTTGTCTTTATCAGAGTTAAGATAATGAAATCTAAAGGAAGGTAAAAATGGTCATCTCACATATGCAAGCACATAGTTGATAGTTAATTTTTGAATGGAAAAGGAAGAAGAACTTTGATAAGGATGTAAAGGTCGAATAATGGATTCTAAAGGTATCATTTTTTTTTTTAAACATATGTAGTTTAGACTCTTTTTTTTTGCGCCTTGTTGGGCACTTAATCTTAGATTTAGATTGTACATGACAGCTGAAGAAAGAGTTCAAGTTCTGGATCTTATGCTATGATGTCTCACATAATGACACAAATATCTTGGTTTTTCAGGTTCTCACGGAACCGAAAAATGCTCTTGGCAGGCAGTACAAGAAATTATTTGGCATGAACAATGTAAGCACATCTTCCCCCGTCCCCACCAAAAAAAACCCTAAATTCCTATATCTTTCTTTCACGTAATTTGCTGATCATTGCAGTCTGGCACTAAGCTATTGCTTCGTGTCAATCTTCAACCATTCTTCGATCATTTGATATTAACTTGGATTTCAGAAACCTGATCACCGGATCAAAATTCAACTATAGGATGGTATTGGTTTGTTATGTCTTTTGCTTAGTTACCTAGTACTGTTAACCCCCGGCTCTCTGTACCAGCTCAGCTAATTTGAGTTATATGCATTTGTTTATCCACCCACTCATTCATTTTGATTTTGAATTGTGAGTGGGAGAGGTTAATCATCAGAAATTCTCTCTCTATTTGACAGGTAAAGCTACACTTCGTTGAGGAAGCACTGAGACTTATTGCCAAGAAAGCAGTGGCCAAAAATACTGGCGCCAGGGGTTTAAGAGCCCTATTGGAAAGCATCCTAAATGAAGCCATGTTTGAAGTATGAATGAGTCTATTGCTTTTATGAAATACCTGGCTATCATCAAACGTCCAAGATGGTTATTTATCGTTGTCCTTTATGGACTTCTCATGTGTTCAATGCTTCTGTGCACCAGGTCCCAGATGTTATGACCGGAGATGACCGGGTTGAAGCTGTTGTTGTTGATGAGGAGTCTGTAGGATCAATGAATGCTCCTGGACGTGGTGGCAAAATTCTTCGTGGAGATAGTGCTTTGGAACGATACTTAGTTAAGCTGAGAGATTTAGTGGTATGATCGTATATTTAATTATGTGCGGGTTTGTGCCTTGTACGCATTAAGTTGTATTGGTTTCTAAGCATCACATAGTTGTAGTAAAATACTACCTCTTGCCTTGAAAGTTGACGTAATCACGCTTTTCCTTCACTACTAATCCATACTTGCGTCTTCCTCAAACCCAAAGAGAAATGCTAAAACTGAATCTAATTTTTGGGTTTGACATTAAGGAAACTGTCTAGCTCTGTTTTCTGGTGGTTAATGAGCTGGTACCTTATGTTTTAACTGATAAGTGAAAATCAACAAATTTAGATGTTAATAAGAGGTGGTTTGGTCAAAACTGAAGACAATGTAATCAAGTCATGTTTTATAGTGGATACGATTTACTTCTTCTTGCGCAGTAGTAACACACGAGTCATGAGAATTTTGAAGATTATTAGTTGATCCAATTGGCTTCATTAATTTTGTAGGTTAACGGCCGCGATGGGTGAATCAGGATTACAAGAAGGGGAATCAGAGCTATCATCAAGAGCCTTGAGCATATAACAGTTAGGCATACCATTTTGTTAAAGGTGTATAATTTATCCTTGTAATTTTTATTTGTAAAATTCTCATTCAAAAAGGTGCTTCAATTATTTCTTCATTTCTTGTATTTTCATAGCTTCTGTTTGAAGTCCATTGGACTAAACATGTAGCATTGCTTATTTAGGGGCTTAGAATAAGAAAAAGAAGGGTATAGCATTTCTAAGTTAGGGGGTATATAAAAACTTTCTTGTGATTTTTATATTGATGCAGAAACACACAAGATCCAATAATACACGATATGTTTTCCCCCCTCAATTACTCTTCTGATATTTCTAGTTGTTCCTTCTCTTTTTTGAAATCTTTTAATCCTTTACAACTAATGTTTTTCACTGTAAGCATTCTTTGCATTTGTATCTTTTAAACATCCTGGGCACCAAAACTAACTAGATCAAAGAATCTTTCGTGTTTGCTTGTAATTGAGGTTATGACAGTACATGTCACCTTGCTCAAATTTTTAAAGGATGCGAGTAATTTGGATTAACTTATTTTAAATAGTTTTACGAATTTCCAAACTAGTACGAGAAAGTTTTATTTCAACTTATTTGAAAGTGTTTTTAAATGATTTTGGGAGTTTTCCAAATTAAAAGTCACCTAAGTGGATGATTTTTACCTAAGTCACAATATATCTAAATTAAGAGCCTAAACAAATTGCAAGGTCAGAAGTCACAAATCACAATATATCTAAATTTGCAAATTAAAAACATATAAAAAACTGTTTATTTTTAAGATTTAAACTCTTAGCATAAAAAATGTTTATTACCCACCCAACATAAACTATACCTACCCCTAAATCCCTCAAATAAAGAAAAATATTAAGTCAAAAGGGTCCATTCATTAAACAAATTCTAAAAAGGTAGGACCGTAGGAATCATCTATTGGCCACTAGACTTGAAAATGAGACTGAGGGCTTCTGAAGGAGTTGGAAGTGCAGGTATAGCTCCTTTCTGAGTTGTACAGAGTGCTGCACAAGCATTTGCAAATTTCAGAGCCTCTTTCAGTTTTGGTTCATCCTGTTACAGTGTATTCAATAAATATCATCAAACGGTAAATCTAAAAGCTTTGATCTTGCAATTAAAAATGAGAGAGAGAGAGAGAGTACATCAAATATGGAGGGGTTGTTAGCCACAGAAACCAGAAGTGAACCAACAAAAGAATCACCAGCACCAGTTGTGTCCACTGTGTTCACTTTGAACCCTGCAACCTTGCCTTTGAATTTCTGTATTCAAACAACATTATGGTTCATCCAAACATGCATTTATTGAGTTTAAGATCACTCTTCAAAACCATAAAAGGAGTTGTGAAGCAAAATGAAAGACGCATGTATGGAGTAAGTTTATCATATATATATATATATATATATATAAGTGAGTCTCACTCAAATATATGTATATCCAACATGTTTATGTGACCTTTACGGACCAAACATTTAATCAAGAGGTCAAACTTTTCGTTTGGTCTATTTCCCTACTTAGATATGAAAAATATAAATTTGGAAATATTACTTCAGATATATCCAGTTTATTTTACTTGACCCAAACATTATGAGTGAGAATTTTTCTTTCACTTCCAAAGCTTTTGTGATGCGACAGTAACAAACTGGATCATTGGATCAGAAATATTTTTATAATTTCAATCAGACCAACAATGACTTAGCAATGACCGAATTCATAAATATTTCTAATAGTACCTTGGAGAAGTATCTGCAACCCTTTTCTCCATCAGTGACAATAAGAAGCTTCAACTTATCATGCCACAAGGACATAACAACATCTTCCTCCTCCGGATCTCCTTGGGTAAGGAAGTTCACTTCATCATCACTTACCTGTAAGATAAATAATAAATCATATTAATATTTATAGAAATAAACCAAACTTTGAAAAGACCAAGCTTACAGGAACCAAGTTTCATACCTTGATGAAGTCAGCTTCAGACCAAATACTCTTGATGCCAGACCTAGCAGCTTCAGCAGAAGGCCACAGAGGAAGCCTAACATTAGGGTCATAAGAAAGCAAAGCTCCAGCTTCTCTAGCAGCCTTCATGGCTGCCATGTGAGCTGATCTGCAAGGCTCAGAGATGAGGCTAATAGAGCCATAATGGAATATCTTGGCTTTCTTGATCATGTCCATTTTCAACTCAGAATCCTTCAGAAGCATATCTGCACTGGGATTCCTATAGAACATGAACTCCCTCTCTCCGTCATTCCTCAAGGTCACAAAGGCCAATGCAGTTCTCGCGTTCGCATCGAAGCAAACTCCGTCTATATTCACCCCGTTTTTCTCTAGTATATCTGCTAGCATCCTCCCGAACTCATCATCTCCCACCTGTTTTCACATGATGCAATAACATATAGTGCAATGAGACTTCATGAAATATATATTTCATGTGTGTAATATTGTGGAGAGGCAAAGGCTTGGACGGAGACATCCTATATCCAAACACCACCCATCTCTCTCTTTTTGCAGTCACTATTACGTTACTACGTCACTTTTTCTCTTAAATAACATAATTATATAAATATAGTTCATCTAATTTGAAAGTGTTAGATATTTTATTATAATATATATCATTATCATAGATATTATTTAGGGAATCAATAAAATATTCTAAGTGTGTGGTCAGTAGTCATTTGGGTTTAGCGCATATAGAGTAACGCTAATTAACTTTATTTAAGGATGATCTCTAATGGTGGGAATATCAGATCAAGAGCTTAATTAACTAATTGAACAACATTGAGACTCTTTGCTTTGATCCTTTGAGGTTCCCTGACTGGGGGAAGGCTATGCACAATGGCCATCAATGTGCTTTTCATACTAGTCACAAAAGACCTATCACCCAGTGATTTTTATTTGGGTTACATTCTAACTCTTTATCTATGCTGCAATTATTTTTTTACATAATTAATTTTGGATCTCAATCTAGAAAGACAAAGGAATGGTGAATAGGGTTGATCCTTCCGTTACTTTATGTCTCAATGGTAGAAAACTCATGAATTTAATATGTTTCTAATTAATTATGAGCTTATTCTAATATAAATACTATTGTTCAAGTAGTTTTTAGATGCAAGGACATCAAGAGCAAGAAGACCAGGCGGGGTTCGGTTTAAATGCACTAAATTTAACGAGTATATATACGTGTGTGCGCGCGCATTAGAAAATGAATAAGATATGATGATTTTGGAGAGATTAAGGAGTAACCTTGCCAATGAAGGATGAGTTGCCACCAAGTTTGGCTATGGCGCAAGCAACGTTGGCAGGAGCACCACCAGGGGCTTTGATGAAGCCGGGAGACTCAGCTAATGATACTCCAGACGTCGTAGGAACAAAGTCTATCAGCATCTCTCCGAATGAGATCACCAGTGGTGAGGCCATGGCTGTTTCTGCTTATAGATATGCTGTTATAGACTCAGTCTTGAATTCTACCCAAATTTCTAAACGAGACTGGCTTATTTATAGACTCAGTCTTGAATTAGTGATTTTATTTATGGATATATTAAATGTGATTATATCTTTTGGTTTAGTTGCGATTTTTCGCCATAATCTTAGGTGTTTATTGGAAAATAATCCTATCAGCATCTAAAAACTTGCTTCATGGTTAGTAAAGCAGTCAAAAAGAATGTTTGTTCCACAAATCAATGCCTATTGTATAGGAAAATAAAATAAAATTCACTGCATCAAACTAAACGGTGATCACGGTAGTATAATTTCATTTATAATAGTTTTAAGTATATGATCAGATTAATTTAGAGAAAACGTTGAGTATAAATACTTTAAAATAATTTATTTCTAGTATCTTATGTTATCCAAATTAATAAATTAGATCTTATATTAATGATAGAAGATAATGTATTTTTTATTTGAATTTATGTGGTTTTAGCATACTGATTGATCCGTTGAATATAAATACTTTAAAATTAATTTATTTTTACTATCTTAACTTATCCAAATTAATCAATTAGTTCTTATATTAAGGATATAAGATAATATTTTTTATTTGAATTTATGTGGTTTTGGTATACTGATTGATGCATCAATTTTGGCCATTAATATAAGAACAATTTTTGGATGCAAATGGAAATAAAACAAAAGATAAAAAAATATAAAAAGGAGGAAACTAAGTGACACCCGCTGTCTTCCAAAAAGCAACTGTAGATGGTCCATTAATGATGTGATGTTTAAAAGCACTATCAAGTGCATTCTTTGTCATACAATCAGCAACTTCATTTGCTTCTCTCTTGATAATTTTCAAACTGACATTCCAGTCCCGCTGGAGTATCATTTTTGTCTCTCTAATCATGCTCCGTTTCTTATGAAGATCCGATACTTCCTTCTAAAGTAGGCCGATAATTTCCACTAAGTATAAGGTCAGAGTAAGCTTTTTTACTTCATAATCTTATGCGCTTTTAAGCCCCATTAAGCAGCCCCATGATTTAGCAGTAAGTCAATCCCCATGAACTAGAGGCATCATAAAGCCTTCAAAAAAAACTCCCCAATTTATTAGGATGCCGCCACAAGCTGCGGTATCAGAAGCATAGGAGTAGGCACCATCCACCATAACTCATATATCATCTGAAATATTCTCAAAAGGAGGTCGTTTGTCAACTTCACATATACCATTTAAATTCACTCCACTCATTTTAGTGCTCGAGTGAAAAATACAGTAGTAGATGGCTTTAACTTACGTGAATATTTACCCGTATCTAGCCTCATTACCCCATGCATGTGCTCATTCTTTGCTCGCCAAATAAACCAGCAAATTATAATGAAGTTATGCTTCCAGTCTCCCTCCTCTCTCATTATCTTCCTTATCATATTTAGTTTAAACCATGCATGAATGTCAAAACCAAAGAAAGTTGAGTGATATGAAGTATGCACTTTACTCTCTCAAAACAGCCTTGTCTTAGGCAGTCCCGCAGCACATGAAGGTCATCTTCCATAAAGTTACTACACACATCACAAGAACCATCTGGATAAAGGCTCATTCTCCATTTCCTGTAGTTAGTAAGAAGGTGTCCTTGAAGGGTTACCCAGGCGAAAGTCTTGCTTTTCTAAGGGATTATGAGTTTTCAAATAATTAGTCAGAACGTTTGCCCTTCCTCCCTTCTATCATTCAAACTCCTATAAGCTAAGCTAACTATAAAGTCGCCACTTTTGTCCCACTTTTATCGAACATCACCATCATCATCATTTCTATTTCTAACGTGTTCCATCCCTTTTTGGACGCTCTTCCAACAGTTCATAATTCCTCTCCAAGCACATGAACCAGGTTTCTTGGGATCATTGGATCAATAGTGGGCAGAATGTCATCTCCACAATTATACTTGATTCCTATCATTGTCACCCAAAGCGCATCCTTTCCTTCACAAGGCCCCATCCCAACTTCATCATATACACCTTATTCTGCTATTTTAAGTGCCACATATCAAGGCTCCCTACCCTTTTCTCTTGACACACCTTATCCCAAGCCACTAAATGCATCTTTTTCTGGTCATCAGACTCTCTCCATAAGAATCTCCATGAGATCTTCTCTAAATTCTCACATGTGCTCATAGGTAAATTCGTAGTCTGCATTGAGTAACTAGGAATGGCGGACACAACAGATTTGACGAGTGTAGAACGCCCTACAAATGATAGCTTGTTTATTTTCCAATTGCTTACTCGACTTTTCACCTTATCCACTATAAATTGATATGTCTCTTTCGTTACCCAACCATGATGAAGTAGAACACCAAGATATTTACATGTGTGGCTTTGTTGTATTTGACATTTCTGGAGAAAAACACATTCATTTTCGTATGACTAACTTTCTGGCCCGAGCCTTCACAAAAACTCTTCAGACATTTCTTAACAATTTCCACACAATTAAGACTTGCCTCTGAAAAATTACAAGATCATCAGCAAAAAATAAATGTGAAATAGGCGGTCCTTTCTTACACAGTTTGATAGGCTTCTAGCAGCCCCTCTCCAATTCAGCTTGGATTAAATGAGTTACTTTCTCAATGCAGATCACAAACAAATAGGGGGAAATATGATCCCTTTGTCTGATACCACATACCTTCCCATAAAATGCGTAATTTATGGGAGAAAATACAAAATTTAATGGAATTTATAAGTTATTGGGGAAACATTAACTCTTCAATGCATTGCTCTACAAACTCCCAACGAATCCTGTCATAGGCTTTTTCAAAGGTCAATTTTAATGGACATGAAACCTTTTTCCCCTTCATATGTTGCATGGAATGAATAATCTCTTGAGCCATAATAACATTATTGGAGTTCACTCTGTCAGAAACAAAACTACATTGGTTTGGAGAAATAACATCTAGAAGCACCTACTTGATGCGATTAGCGAGCACTTTCGTAACTGCTTTATAGATTACATTGCAAATATTAATAGGTCGGAAGTCCCAAATATTGTTCGGGTTATCCTTTTTTGGTATCAGAATAATGAAAGTATCATTTACTTGCTTGCTATTAACTGGGTTTTCAATCATATTCCTGACACAATTGACAACAGAGGGGTCAATTGTCTCTCACTAGCTTTGAAAAATAAAGTATTTAAAACATCAGGTCCTGAAGATTTTAGTGCCCCATATCAAAAATGGCATTTTTTATTTCCTCCCCCTGAATACTTATAGCTAAGGCGTCCAACTGCGAAGGCATAATGACGGAGAGATCAATATCACAATTTAGCAAGTATGAGGTCTCACTATCATCTTGAAAGAGATTAGAAAAGAAATTAGTGACTAATTTCTTTATGTTGTCGGCATCATCAATCCAAGCCCCATAATCATCTTGGATTGCTTCAATCTTGTTCCGACAACGCCGCCCATTCGCATGAGCATGAAAGAATTTAGAGTTTTTGTCTCCCAAGGAATACCAGTTGATTTTCGCTTTTTGAGTCCACATCAAGTCTTTCTATATCAAGACGTCCTCAAGTTCCTCCCATAAATCTTATGTAGAAGGTCAAGAGAAGAAGATGTTCCATCACGAAACATAGCTTTAGATAAGCCATTTAGCCGTCCCATCAGATGTCTCTTTTTATGAACCAAGAAACGATACATCTTATGGCTCCATATCTTAGCACGTTCAATGAAAAGAGTCACATTGACAATCCAGTCTTCATTTTCATCCCAACCATCATTGACCAGGCGCCTAAAATCTTCATGTAGAACCCAAGAGGCATCCACCCGAAACGACCTCAATACTTTTGGTTGACTAGGAGAAGCTGGGAGCATTCTAAGGAAGATGGGTATGTGATCAAATTTATACCATGGAAGCAACCTCACCATTACATCATTAAACTTGTCCATAAATGCCGTATTAGCGAGAACCCTATCAATTCTACTTTCACAACCCTCACGTTTCCAAGTGAATTTTGGTCCCACACACCCCAAGTCAGCTAGTGCAAGTCCATTAACCCAAAAACCAAAATCTCTATCCCCATAACTGGAGGTCCGAGACGTAGATCTCCTTTCATGTTAATAGAGTGTGCAACTAAAATCACCACCAATCACCCAAGGGCCCACAATATTGCTTCCAATCCCGTATAGCTTATCCCACAATATTCTTTCTACGACTTACAATGGGACTAGCGTATACAGAGGTAATGAGAAACTCACCATTCCCATTTCTTGTTCGAGCATGAATAAATTGTTCTGCTGTGTCTAAAGCTTCAGTAGTCCAGTTTGAATCATGCTAGAGAATCCAAACACCACCCCGAAAGCCGAGAGCGTCCACGATCTTAAAATGAGAAAAGCCTAATTTACTAGCAATCTGTTCAGCGTTCACCCCTCTACACTTAGTCTCAAAAATAGCAAGCAAATCAATATTATATTTAGAATTCACCTCATACATAAGACCCATAAAAGATTTATTTCATGTGCCTTTCACATTCCAAAAGAGACAATTCATGGGACAACACTGTTTATTAATATAAGAATAATCCTTGATTATATTTCTTAAAAAATTTATTCAAATATTGCAAGTGGTATTTTAAATTTTGTCACAAGCAGCGCATTCAATTACTAACCTTTCATAATTTTATGTTTTTCTTACTTCTATTTTTAAATTTATTTAATTTAATTTTCTTTAATTCAATAGAAAGTTGGATTCCAATTAGCATGGATATGTACTTGCTTCTATTGAAACATCGATATACCTTAATGGCTAAAAAAATATATATACATTCATAAGAATTCCAAAGATTATATTTGTATCCAACGTAAATTTCTGAGCAAATAATTTGAATATTTAGCACTATAAGATAACATTTCAATGTGTATGTTTGAGAATCACTTCTTCTCAATGGTGCATGATAACCAAAATAAAATCATCTTGAAATCTATAAAAACCATCTTGAAATTCGTAAAAGCATATTGGATTCTATAAATTCTTCTCAAAATTTATAAAAATAATCTTAAAATCTATAAAAATCATCTCAAAATCCGTAAAATATGTTAGATTTTGTAAATTCTTTTCAAAATTCATAAACTCCTTTCTCCCAACGGATTCTTAAACACAATATATGTTATAAATTTTTCTTTAGAGGATTTAATTATCATTGAGAAATAATTATTTATTTAGAAGATTTAATTGTTATTTAGAATTAATATTTTTGTTAAGTATAATTTGTTAGATAATTATTTGACTCAAAAAGAATTTGTCATAATGTGATGTATATAAATCAAAGAAAATCTTAAATAATTAAAAGATAATTTATATATGAAAAAGAAAAAATAATAAATATATAAGGGGTATGTGGCTCCTCATTGAAATATTCATATATATATATATTGATTAAAAAAATAAAAGGAAAAGGGGCTTTTAATGTTAATAATATCAAACTAATCATATAAAAATTTAAGATTAGAGTTTGAGATAAGAATTGAATTTTGTTGAGAATTGTCTGATGAAAGGTAGAAAGGAAATAACAATTAATTTTCCTTCTTTTGGATTTATGATTTGATTGTTGTTATAATTTAAAATGATTATTTGATTTAATCAGTTTATAATTTAATCTACGTAGTTTCTTTGCACCTATCAGGTTTGAGTTGAACGATGTATAAATGTTATTGAAGATATTCTTGAAGTTTTGATAAGTTTAAAATGTTGAATGAGTTAAGGATTTATAATGTAACAATGTTATGTTTGAAACATTAAACATTAAATTGGAGTTTTTATTCAATTGAAATGATTTGTGCTTAATTGGATTGTGAGGTTGAGGGAAATAATTGGATGTGAGCTAAATCAAATAGTTGAGAGTATCCTAAGAAGTAGGAATCCCAAATAATTATTTTAAGACTTTAAATAGGTATAAGCAAGTTAATTAATTAATTTGTATGTATTAAATTTGCATCCATATCATTTTTTAATAGAAACTGAAAACTCATTAATTAAAACAAGTACATTACAAATGGTCTAAAATTGGTGCAAGACTACCATTAATCACCGTCTGCTATAAAGTAGGTGGTGGTTGATTAAAAAACAGAAATTCCCAGAAAACTCATGGGCCATTCCAACTGGATTATCCGCAAAAGTAGTACTCATTATTGGAACATGCTGAAACATAATGTTCCATTTTTTTGGGATATAGACATTCACATCCATATCATTTTGTCGATTGGTTTGAGTGGAGTTGGTGTTTTTGTGGTTTGAGTTTGCAAGTATCTTAGAGTTGAGGTAACCATGGTTAATTTATTTTATATGCTTACATAGATTGTAAGGTATTTTCGATACCTTGGTTATATATTATGAATCTTATCTATATTTTTATATGTTCAATTTTAGTGGAGTGGGAAGTATTTTCTTTATATATATAAAGGATATATTTTGTTTAGAGATATGTATGATGAACAATTAGTAATTGATCTTTATCTATAATAAATTGTGAATTTATACATCTGTGGAGGATTGGAATATTAGGTGGTATTGAAGTAGTTGGGTTGTTCTTGTGATGATGGGATTTGCGTTGTATCCGCAGTTGCCCCACTACTGATAATAATGGTTGGCTTTATTGTAACTCAGACCTAGGTGGGGAGTCAACCTAGACCCAGGTGAGAAGCCAGCCTAGACCCAGGTGAGAGGCCAGCCTAGACCTAGATGGGAGGCTAGACGCCCTTTGATTCTAGACCGAAGATAGAGGACAAAGGGGACTGGTTGGATTAATGTCGCTGCTGGACCTTGGTCAAGTTGCTTGGCGCATTAAACCGGAGACATATCATGGAGTGATATAGAGGAGTAGGATGGAGAAATCATTTATGTATTCTACATGAATTGAATGAAAAACCTTAATTTTGTTCGAGTATTGTATATCAACACGGCTTTACTAGCTTATAATCTAGTATTATATATTTTATGAATTGATGGTTGATTAATGAGACTTTATGTCTCACCCTATCGATGTATTTTTTTCAAGGGAGGAACTTAGTGGTTTGATGTGTGAAAGGAAGAAGTCAACAGTTTAATAATAGCTATCACTGTAGGCTAAGTAATTAGATTATCTTAAGGAGAAATGTATATTGCTAGACTTTATGACTTGCATACTCTGATTTTTTTATCCTTATGGTTATGTCGTGATACCTATGGTTAACAATTTATCTTTTGGTATCTCCAATTTGTTACATATCCATCTGAGTATATTTATGGACTCACATGTTTAAGGAGAGGCTTAAATATCATTAATTGTTGTGGCTTTTAATGGTGATTTGTGGGCGAGTTTTGTACCCTGGGTTGGAATGATATTGTGATTTGTGAATGGTTTGTGTGTTAGGTGTCTCATCCACAACTTTTGTGCCCTGGACCTTGAGGATTAATAAGTAATTGTGTTTAAATGTTTTTTTGTTTGGAATTACAAGTGGTATCAGAAGGGATTACAAATGGCATCAGAAGAAATTACGAATTACATAATTAATCGTGAATATGTCATGTGATTAAATTTATTTAAGGCATTACAATATATGTACGTGGGGTGAGACAAGCCATTTTATTAATCTTACAAACACACACATATCAAGGTTGTCTGATTAGTGACGAACCCCACATCACCCTATAATATTCTTCCATTAAGGCACATTTCCCCATACATACCCTAGCTTTTATATACATGTATATATATTTCATTAAGGGCTTGAGGTGTAACTAGTGTCGAATTTAGATCTTAACTCAAAGAGTGTAAACTATTTTTAAAAAAATGACAATACAATTTTGAATTGGGCTTATTCTTTGTATATTTTAAGAAGACTTTGGGTTAAAATTTAGTGGGTTTAAGATAAGTGGAACTTATTCTTAATATGTTTTGAGAAGAATTTGAGTAAAAATTTAGTGGGTTCAAAATTAGAAAATGAGTGAATGCAAAATAAATTACATAATACTAATATATCCCTAATTTTCAGAAAGTTGAGGGATGCAGCTAAACCTAATGGCTTACATGTGGGTCCGCCCATGGGTGTAAGTACTTATATTGGCATAAACACCTTGTTTCGTCAAGAGTGTCAAAATAGGTAAAAATATTTTAAAAATGATGTAATTTTAGCGGTTAGGTTAAGTTGGCTTAAACATCCGTTATAGAATCGGAAAGAGAACAAGCGCGTCCCACTTCAAAAACCAGAAACGAACATTTGGACCAATTTAATGGAGTTGATAGCATATTGCCCTTTTTAAAAAATTGTATATTTCTTACGTCATTCAAAATTTAACCGTGTCATATGCTCAAAATGATCTTTACGCACTTTTTAATGATAGTACCATGTAGCACCCAACAATTTGTGACCACTCTAACTATCTATGGTTTCACCGCAATTCAAAATCTCGGAGTGATTATACTTAGTAGCTGTACCTTACAAAACACGGCGATAACTCATCTTATTATCCCCAACAAAAAGTTGATGAAAAAAAAATGAGAAAAAAGGTAGGTACAAATTTAGTCAATAACTCAACATTTTTTTTTTTCAATTTGGCAACCCAATGAACTGAAATTCAAATATCAACTAAAAAAAGTACCTATATTTAGTGCTTCTACAATGCTTTGAATAATATTACTTTTAATAAAAGAATATTTGCGTATGAAAAAAGAAGTTTTGAACTAATGTCACTAATTTTGGCCAAGAAAATAATGTCACTAATGTAGTCATACCTTTTCATACAATAGTTTTTTTTTTTAATTTAAGTTATCATTAATGAGTCTCTTCAACTTTTTTTTGGCAGAAAACACAAACATAAAATGATCAATTTAATTTGAAAATATTTTTAAAAATACATCTAAATTAACTTACAACTTATTCAGTGTGTATTTTTATACATGTTTCAGCAGCTTATTAAAAATGAATTAATATTTATAAGCTTATTAATAATTAAATTTCTTACTTTAATTTTTTTAATTAATTTTCACTTATTTCTTTTATTTACGTCATCCATCTATGATATATATATCTTGGAGGTTTTTAAACTCTAACCCTCATTCTTCCCGCGGCGTCGTCTTCCACTTCAAATCGGGCTCCTTCGCTGTTACCAAGTAATAAGTACTACACTTCTTCCAATCTCAATTTCAACACCTTCATTTTTACAGTTTCTTAACTCTTCTCCCTCATGTTCCACCAATTCCTTCTGCAACCTTCATCTTCTTCTCCAATCTCATTGCTACTCTCATTGTCAACCACACCTTGTAGCGACTTGTTCTTCGGATCCGAGATCCTGCAGGTTCTTTCACTATCACTATCACTTTTCATATCTTTATTACATGTTCGGGTGGCTAATATGTTTGGGTTTTGTCCTCTGATTTGTTTTACCTGTCGAGTTTCTCAATCGGTAGCTATTGTCATTTTGAAGAAGCTATCTAGTATTTTTTTATTTTTTAAACGTTGTCTTTGATGAACCGCCAAGGACGTATTTGATTTACACAGCACGGTTAATAGAAAAATTGTATATGGTGGGAAATGGAAGTGGTGTCTGGCGAAAGAGTTGGCTTGAAATACTTTAGTTCTTTCAAGAAGAATGCGTGGTCACAGTGAGTTATTTGTTCGAAAACAGCAAGAATTGTAAGTACATGTTATGTTAGTAAATATTGCTAAAGAATTGTTTGGAACAGCTCTTGAAGTCTAATGGATAACGCAGGATGGGAAATGCGTGATGAAGCGAGTATGAGGGAGAAGTTAGAATGGTTAGATTTTAAAGAACGGGAAAATATTTGATTTGATGGGAAAGATATGCGCATTTCTGGATCACTGTCAAAGAAATTTATGAAGTACATTTCACTTGAGTCTGATGGAAGATTTCCGGTATTCGTGGTTCTCTTCTTGCTCATTTGTAATATTGAAATGTACTTGGTGACGCGTGGATCTGTTCAGGGTGATGAGGAATCTGCTTTATATAGTCTTGCATGTGGATCGATTAATTTTACATGATGACTATCTCATGTATGCATTTTATTAATTGAATCGGCTAGTTCTACGTTGTACTGTTTTCATTGTTTTCCATTCGCTTACATTGACTGATACTATCTGCAGAGCAAATATTTAACCTCATTCTTTAGTTTAGCTAGTCTACTTTCTTTCTTTCTTCCTCAGAGGCTCTCGTGTGTGTGATAAAAGCTAAACATCCATGTATATGATTAGAGGAATCCATCAATCAATGTTACTGTCATGAGATATTTTGAGTTATGGTTTATTTATGGAATTTTAACTTGGAAGTTTTCATGCATCTTACTGGCCTGTTTGGGAACGCGGTAGAGAAGTACTTTTACGCAAGTTGAGATAAATGTGTGAAGGAAATTGTCTTATTTTGCAGAAAAATACTGTTGAACATGCTTTTGAGGAGTGCAGAAATGTTGCCAAATCCCCCCACCGACTTCACTTCATGCTTAAATTCTTCCTTGGTGTATTGTAGGAAAAGTCTTCCATGTGCATTCTGAGCCTGTATTGAGATCAAACCTGATTGCAATAAGTTTCATTTTTCATCAAGTGACTCCATCAGGGGCAAGGCCAGCATGCCTGCCATGAAGAAGGTTGTTATGAGTTGGAATACCTTTGGTTGCTCCATTTTAGTTTTTCTCTTTTAATTTCCCTCTCTCACGCACATGCAAATCTGACCATTCATAGTTTGACGCTTTGACTTCTATTGCCTGATTGTGTTTGCATCTTGAATCGCCCCCCCCCCAAAAAAATAAAACCAAAAAAGAATTCCTTGATAAATTGATAGTTGATGCCTATGAGTTAGTTCCTTTATTTCCTGCTTAACAGAGTTCTGAGCAGACTCGGTTAGGTTTTGTATTCAACAAGTTGGTGAATGAGATAGGAGATCCTGTTGATTTTGAACTTTCAGATTGGCTTAATAAGTGGAAGGCAGTGCCGTACGTCTCTATAAAGCGCAGTATCCTTTGTGAATATTAGAGTTTGAAAAATGAGCGGCACCATCCATGGATGGTGATAAATAATGCGACTTGTTGGAGTTTTTATATCTTACATAGATAGATAGATAGATAGATTCTGACTGGCTTTATCTTTTTGTCTATCTGTTTCTTTAAAGAATCTTCTAGTTTCAGATACTGCCTTTGTTCGGTTCTTACAAATTTAAGATATATATGTTACAAAGAAGGTAAAGAAAAGGCTTGATGATGATGGCATATTCTGTTCTTGTACTCCTTCTCCTGGGTCTTCTAGTGTTTGTGGTAAATACTGCCACTGTGGGTAAGTTGTCTTTTTTAAATGTACAACTGTAATTTCTTTTCCTTATCTATCCTGACAACCTAAATGATCTACTAAAATCATTGCTGGCCGACCGTTGTGTCTATTTTTTTGACATGTTAACTAGACATATTTTCTATTGCACTGTACAAAGTCTGAGGATTGAGCCACAATATTTATAGCTCGTGAATAGAGCGGTTTACTAGAAATTTCATGTATAATGTACTATTTATAATTATATATTGATATATTGATTATTTGGTTATGATCTCTTTGACTATAGTGCTAGTGGCTAGTCCTAGTCCTTGTAAAATCAAGGTTTTCTTAAGTGAAAATTTTTTGTTTTCAGAATCAGAATTTGCTGATGCTCCATTTACATATTGCAAAACTTCCTCTTTCTGTATACAAGTGCAGATAAAAGTAAATCAGCATATCCATCTGTGAACTCATAATTTTATTTATTCGTTTTGTTGACTACAGGATGCTTATGTCTAGCTGCTCTTCAGGCTGTAAATGCGGGAGTTCTTGTCTCAACAAACCATTTCAGCATCGACCTACAAAAAAGATGAAATTGGTTCAGGTATAAGTTTTAGTTCTGAATTCTATCGTTTCTATAATGCACATTTGATGCAGTATTTTCTTTAAATGATTGTTTTCACTAATATTTTGTTCTCCTAACTCATGGGAAAAGCTATTCTTTATTTGGCTTATGGTCTAGTGCGTCAAAATCAGGTTCTGTAATTCATTTATATAGCATTTTAACTATAATTTGTTTGTACAATTTTTCTTTGCTTAATATAGCATTTGGACCCCACCTAGTGGGACAAGGCTTTCTTGTTGTTGTTGTTGTTGTTGTTTTTGTTCTCTATCTTAAAGCGTTTGTGTTATTGAAAGTTATTTTGGCACTTGCATTGTGTGCATAATATTTACACTTAGCATAATGAGTTTTAAGGAATTGTTTGCAGACTGAGAAATGTGGTTCTGGAATTGTTGCGGATGAAGATATCAAGCAAGGGGACTTTGTCATTGAATATGTTGGAGAAGGTGATAATTGTGTGTTTGCCTCTACATAGCCGTGACATATGAAGTCTTTAATATGCTTTAATGGATATTACCTCTTTCTATCAGTCATTGATGACAAAACATGCGAAGAAAGGCTTTGGAATATGAAACATCGTGGGGAGACGAACTTCTACTTATGTGAAATTAACAGAGATATGGTGATCGATGCAACATATAAGGGGAACAAATCAAGATATATAAATCACAGTTGCTGCCCCAATACAGAGATGCAGAAATGGTTTACTACTCCCCACCCCCTTTTGCTCATTGTTATGTTTTAATGTTAGGTATTTCATCTAGTTTCACATGTTAAAATTTATCTTAGGTTGTACTTTTTCTCCTTTCCTTCATAAGGATAATTGATGGTGAAACAAGAATTGGCATATTTGCAACACGTGACATAAGGAAGGGCGAGCATCTTACTTATGATT
>JANTPZ010002089.1:0-20552 GCA_025593235.1 Vachellia pachyceras | reverse complement strand
TGTCAACCAAGATGAGCAATTTGTGTGGCCTTGGATTGGAATTGTAGTTAATATTCCCACTCGACGAGCAGAAGATGGACGTTGTGTGGGGGCAAGTGGATCCAAGCTACGGGATGATTACAGAGCCAAGGGTTTTAACCCTGTAAGAGTCAACCCTCTGTGGAATTTTCGAGGTCATTCTGGAACCGCCCTTGTAGAATTCAATAAAAGCTGGCCCGGCTTAGATAATGCATTGGCATTTGAGAGATATTATGAATCAGATCATCATGGGAAAAAGGATTGGTATGCTGAAACTGAGCAGAAGTCTGGTCTTTATGCATGGGTTGCTCGTGTTGATGACTACAAATTGAACAACATTATTGGGGAAACTTTGCGAAAAATGGGGGATGTCAAAACCATACCTGAACTTATGGAAGAAGAAGCGCGAAAGCAGGACAAACTTGTGTCAAATTTAACTAACATTATTGAGATCAAGAACAAGCATTTAAAGGAGATGGAAGTTAGATGCAGTGAGACCGCACTCCATATGGACATTGCCATGGGAGAAACAGATAAGCTCATGCAATCTTATAATGAAGGTATCCTTCTAAGTGAACCTGAAATAATAATACTTATTCATTTGGGTTAGAAGGTAGGTTTTCTGGTGGCTGTGGTCTGGTTTATCATGACTCTTTAGTTCATGTTTCTCAACTATTTGTTCACTCATAGAATAAGTCAATTCTAATTGAATAGCCATAAAAATTTTCTTACCGTTTGTTGTTCATCTATGATGTTGAGCTCTTCTAGTGTCACTGTTTGATCCAATGACTTTTATCGTTCAGAGATAAAGAAAATTCAAACAAGTGGAAGGGATCACTTTCAAAAGATCTTTAATGATCATCAAAGGTTGAAGTTACTAGTTGAATCTCAGCAACAGGAGCTTGACTTGCGGAGTCAAGAATTGGAAAAGCGTGAGGCCCACAACGAAAGTGAAAGAAAAAAGTTGGCTGAAGAGCTTGAAAAGGTATGCCATTTTTATTGGTGCAGCACCTCTTTAATATGTTGTCTAGGGGAGTTATCAACATGGAAGTTTGGTATTTATATTTTTATTGTCTCTTTTAAATCCATTAATAACAATTTTGTTTATGAAGCTTGTAGGGCCTCTATTTAACTATTCTGGTCTCTATTGCCTTTTCAGAATGCAATAAAGAACAGCTCCCTACAGCTGGCTGCTCTGGAGCAACAGAAAGCTGATGAAAATGTTTTGAAATTGGCCGAAGATCAAAAGGTCATTTACCTGTCCTTAAGTATTGTTTCTAAGAGAAGCTTTCATTGTCAGCATTAGAATAAAAGGTTATTGATTCCATTTGACTGTAAATTTTATCCAGAGGCAAAAAGAACAACTGCATGCTAAAATCATTCGACTTGAGAATCAATTGGATAAGAAGCAGAAGTTGGAGCTGGAGATTGAACAACTAAAAGGATCACTAAGTGTAATGGAGCACATGAAAGATGATGGAGATGCAGAAGTTCTAGACAAAGTGGATGGTATACTTAAGGAATTAAGAGAGAAGGAGCAGTCACTTGAAGAGTTGGATACATTGAACCAAATGCTTATCATCAGAGAGCGTAAAAGCAATGACGAGCTGCAGGAAGCTCGCAAAGAATTGATTGAAGTAAGTTTTGGGGTTTATCTTTTGTCTCCTACTTTATGATTCATTTAGTTTATGTTTGAAAGCATTTGTTTAATCTGATCCATTTAAATATTTATTTCTTATCTGAAATTAAGTTTTTGCCTTCCCCTGCAGGAGATACTATTTCATTTGTTGTAGAAATTGTTATATGAGTTGATTAATAGTAGAAGACATTAGTTTGCTGATGAAACTGCTTTGGATCTCCCTCACCTTCTAAGCCAAAATATGGGAAGAATTATGATGTAGGAAGTCCTGCTGCACATGTTTTCAATAATTAATCTAGAAAGAGTGACTAGCAGTTAGACGAAAATTGACATGATTTAGGCTATCTCTCTCCTTAAGAAAGTTGCATAGTAAGTAAACTTATTGTTGCACAAAATCACTTAATCATTCCTCCATGTGCCTTTTTTTCTATAATATTTTATATTGTGAATTGTTTTTTCATGGTTGAGGATACAATAGCAAAGAAGCTTAGTTAGTGCGTTTTTGTTTCTTTAACATCTAAGGGTCATATATTACCCAGTTCTTTATCATGTGTGCATCAATCTGGTTATACATAACAGATTGACGTGTTATGATATTCATGGAGTTGTTTTCAACTATGATTAAGGGCATATCCAATTCTTATCGCATTATGTGACTTGTTATCTTTACCATGGTTTCTGATAGTACTTTAATTTTGATGCTTTCTAAGATATTCTACAGTCCACTATTAGTTGACAGAATGTAGTAATTAACAGTTTTCTTCTTGTCAGGGCCTTAAAGACATAACTCGTGCCCACATTGGTGTAAAGAGAATGGGGGAACTTGATAATAGACCATTTCTTGAAGCTTTGAAACACAAATATAATGAGGAGATGGCTGAAGAAAAAGCGTCAGAACTCTGTTCACTGTGGGAAGAGTATCTGAGGGACCCAGGATGGCAACCATTCAAATTTAGCAATGTGAATGGGAAAACTCGGGTGGGTATTTCTTAGACCCATAGATCTAATATTTCCTGCTTGATATTGTGTTGTCAATGGCATCGTGATTGACAAAATGGTGTGGGAGCGAATGCTTTCCACCTTAAATTGCTCATGGCCATGCCCTGCCATGTTTGATGTGCATGGAAGCTCTTAGTTAGCTAAATTGTATTATTTGTAATTTGAATCTTATGATTGGCACTATTCACTAAACCAATCGTATGAATATATGACTCATTTGGAAGCAGTTACAAATCAACCATGAATTATAGAATTTGGTGTCTAATGTGCAAAAGCATATAGTTGGACATTCAATAAAGTTTTAAAAATATGGGATATCACCTGTTAAAGTTTGTTCATCATGATCTGATTATGATGCTATTTGACTGTAAATGATAAAATTTTGCATCTTCTATCTATTTCTCATTCTTTTAAGAAGCAGCTACACCTGGTGAGTAGTTTAGATAATCAGTGTTTTCAGTGGCAGCATCTATGAAAGAATTGGTGTGGCAAATGGGACCTTTACATTTAAAATCTTCATGGTTATGCAATGCCTTGTGCTGTGTGCGTGGGAGCTCTGAAAATGGTGTTTTACAGCTAAGGAGTTCAGCTTAGTGAACGTTTCGGACAGAGGGACATTCACATCATAATTTCCTTATTTCATTGCATCCAGCCATTGTTCTTCCTAGTTTTTTTAGAAGGAAATGTATCCTGAGTCTCTGTATCAAATTATGGGTAAATTTTTAAGAACCTCCACAAGGCAGCCATTCTTGATACCCCACGAAAAATGACAAAGTGATTTTTCTATATTTCACCCATAATTTGACACCTATGGGTCTGCTCCAGCCATTTCCTGTACTTGAAGCTATCAAGTTTTACGTCTCAAGGATTTTTCTTTGCTAGGCTCCAAAATGATATGATAGGTATAAGTTTGGGCTCCATCATCATATATTTATTGGTGTTGGGCTCCTAGCTAATGGGCCAAGGTTAAGTAAACATGAAGGGATGAGCTCTGAGTGTGAGAGAGAGAGAGAGAGAGGGCATATGTGAGGTGATGATTAGAGAGGTCAGGCAATCAGTGAATTTGTGAGATTATAGGATTCCACATTGCTTGATCCACCCTCCTTATGCCTGCCCCCAATGACCCTCTTTGAACAATATGAACCATTTCAAACGATTTTCCACTATTTTCTCCTCAATAGCTGCCACTTCAACTAGTTCAAGAATTTGTTCATTACGAATTCTGTTTAGTATGGCCGTACATCCATCTTAGCATTCTCATCTCAGCTACCCCCCACTTTATGCTCATGATGTTCCTTTAAAGCATAGCATTTACTACTATGTAACATTGCTGGCCTTATAGTTGTACGATAAAACTTTCCTTGTAATGTATTAATCCCTTAATTCCACCTCCAAATCACTTCCAACTTGCCTCTTATTAAAATTTCCTGTTACTTCATTGGGATAAAAAAAATATTACTGGGCTTTGCATGATGGCCATAAATGGTGCATCACCAAACTCCTAAGCCACCTTCCCTAACCCCCCCGGGCCAAAAATGAAAAAAAAAAACCAAAAAAGAAAAAAGAAAAACAAAAAAAAAAATATTTCTTCATCTTTACCACGGCTATAAGCTTGCAAGGGGAGCCTTTATGCAAGGATGATTAGATAAATCTTATTAGCAAATCATTACACTTTGTTGACTGTTATCTAACGTGGCTTACTTTTCATTTCAGGAAGTTATAAATGATGAAGATGAAAAGCTCAAAGGTCTGAGGAAGGATCTGGGTGATGGAGCATATGAGGCTGTGGTAGCTGCTTTGACTGAGATAAATGAATATAATCCAAGTGGACGGTATATAATCAGAGAATTGTGGAACTATAAAGAGGACAGGAGGGCAACATTGCAAGAGGGAGTAGCCTTCCTAATGAAATATTGGAAAAGACTCAGAAGCGAGAGGGGTGCAGCATGAAGGTTGGTATCTTCCCTTTAATTGTACTCAGAATAATTTTTTGATACAGTACTGTCTTCATAATAAGGATTATATTGCTGAATCAATCACTATGTGGTGCACGTAGTTGGACAATTTTTAACTAAACATTTAGGGCATACTCCTCCGATCTCAAATGCAGGAACTAATTGAAAGGTTTGTTAGTTTAGGTCTGAAATGTAGTATTTCAATTTACTTTTCCTCCCAAATTGATAATTTTTTTTTCCAAGCTTTCTATCAGCAAGAGTGATGATGGAATATAGTATTTTGGGGGAATAACACATATTTTTTACAAATAAATGGCTAAACTAATTTCTTTAATATTTGTAATTAATTATTTTGTCCCTACATTGAAAATTGGAGTATCTTTCATCTGGGGATTACTGTAGGCTCTGCGTGATCCAGAACATGTATATTCCTTTATTTCTTATCAGATTAATGTTTCAATAACTTTCTTTCAAATATGGATCATATTGCTGAAGGGCTGATGCTGGTTACAGACTTACAGGAATTAATACCATGAGGGAGCCAAATGAGGCTTGAAGCAGGTGGCATGCATCCAAGTTTCTGAGTTGTTTAATAATTTGTGATGGTCCTGGAGATCTAAGCAATTTAAATATGATATTTAAACTATTGAATTTAACTTGGAATTTTATGCTTTTAACTATATGGCATCTGGCTGAAACTCTCAACCTCATGCATAAAACAGCCTATTAGATGTCTTGAGTGTGGAGAAAGACATGAATTTTTCAATAACTTAGCGTTGGTGTAATGTACTTTATGCATTATTAGCCATGCTCCTACTTAGTTCTTAATCTGGAATATATTATATTTCGTCAAGGTCCTACATTTGTGAAGATGCAGAATTTGATGATATTTTAATCCTCCTGGTTCAAAAAGCAAAAGGCTTTTTGAATTATCTTAAACGTTGCTTTAAGAAAATATAGGGGCAGAATAATGTTGACTGTATTTTATGCCTTTGGTGTTTTCGTAGGGTTTGAAATCTTTATTCTCCCACTCTTTTATACCTTTCGGCCCAACCTCTTGATTTTTTCTTTTCCTTAGATTTTACTTTAAATGAAAGACTTTTGATAGCTTGTGCTAATGTAATGATGCTGTTTTATATTTATTTGCAATTTTTCAAAGAAAAATTCTTAGAAATTGTTTATTTTTATTTAAAAAACATCGTGATAAGAATAGGGGGAAATTAAGGTGAAAAAATGTCCATTGAAAATTTTATTAATAAGAAGGATTTAAATGATGCCTTGTGTTAATATAATGATGCCGTTTTATATTTATTGTGTTAATGTAAAATTTTGATATCTTGTGTTAATGTAATGATGCCGTTTTATATTTCTTTGCAATTTTCCAAAGGAAAGCACTTTGAATTGTTTAGTTTCGATTTTTTTTTTAAAAAACATGATGATAGGATATCAAAAGAGGAAATTGGAAAAAAAGATTTCAATTGAAAATTTTATGGTTAATACAACTTTTTGTATTACAAGTTTACTTTCATTTTAGTTTTAGTTCCTTAAATTTACAACTAGTATTTTTGTCATTGAAGGGGTAAAATATTTCAATTTTTTATTAGGTTATAAGGATAAGTACTTCAAATAAAATAATAAGGCCACTATTATCACTAATCTCTTGTACTATATCATGATATATATATATATATATATGAAGGCCTTATTTTACCTTTTTTTTTCCTCTTTCTTTGATATATCATTTGTCTTGCTTCCATTTTCCTAAAAAATGTTCATTTTGCAAAAGTTAGCTGCAACAATCTCTTTTGACCAAAAAAAAAAAAAGATGTAACAATCTGTATTTTACGCAAAATTTGACGAAAACAAGGTAAGGATCTATCTTTTGAGTTGGAAAAAGGCTTTGCTTACAGCCTATAGAAGGAGGGATAGGCCTTTTGACTTTCTGTTTTTTTGGCTGTGAGGCCTTTGATTTTTATTGCAGTATTTAATTTAAATATAATATTTTAATTCATTTTATCTCTAATATTTATCATTTTTTTAAAAAAAGTTAATTACCTAACTCATAAATTAATATTTGATACCAAGAGTCTAGCTAACTGTAACCCAGGATCAATCCTGAAGAGGTTTAATGTTATATAAACGTATTTTAGGCACATCATATTACTTTTGTTACAATTAAGTGATCAATATTACATCATCAGTTAATTCAAACTAGTTAAATCGCTCTTATATTAAAGATTAGAGAAGTATAACTTAAGAAAATGATATTGTCCATATCTTATAATATATATATATATATAATTATTGCTATACTTCTAGATCTAAATGAGTAATCTAGTTAGGGGTTTACGTTATACTTTAATGATTTAATCAAATTTATCTCTTAAATATATAATTTTTTTCTCTGAACTATAGATATTAATTTCACATATTAAGAAGATTTTCTTAAAAGGGCAATTCCAATATAAATAATTAAGAGTTGATAAAAAAGTACAAATAATTAAGGTAAAATTAGTCTTTTGATTCCCAATTTTTGACCCATTGTAACTCAGTATCTGAATTTTGACTCGTTGTAACTCAATCTCTGAATTTTGACTCACTGTAACTCAGTCCATATAGTTTTAACTATTTTATAATGTAATCCCTGACTTTTTGTTATATATAGGATTTATTTTCTAAAATATAGAGACTAAATTATAAAATAGTTTAAACTTCAGGAGCTAAGTTACAATTGGATCAAAAGTTGAATGACCAAAAAATTAATTTTCCCTATAATTAAAATATTATTTTAGGAAAATTAATGCATGTTCTCACTATTAATTAACTAATTTCTTTAATATCTACAAATTAATTATTCAATTCTTATGTTAAATGGAATATTTATTAAGTAATTGAAAATTTTTTTACCCCTCTATCGGGTGAACAAAGCAACATATCTACACTAGCTTTAATGTAATATATATTTATTTTTTAAAATATAAGAATTAAATTATAAAATGGTTAAAACTAGATGTACTGAGTTACAGTTAGTTAAAGTTCAAGAACTAAGTTACAACCGATTCAATACTACATGATTGGGTTGCATCAAGTAAAAATTCAAGGATTGAGTTATAATATAATCAAAAAGTTGAGGACCAAAAGATTTATTTAGAAAAATTAATGCATGTTCTTACTAATAATTAACTTGATTAATTTCTTCAATATCTACAAATTAATTATTCAATTCTTACATTAAATGAAATATTTACTTAGTAATTGAAGTTTTTTACGCCTCTATGTGGTGAACAAAACAACAATGGGTCCGTTTGGTAAAACGTTGGAGAAATACTTTTACCATTTACGAGATAAATGTGTGAAGGAGATTATCTCGTTTTAAGGAAAAAATTGTTGAACGTACTTTTGGAGTGTTGAGAAGCTTTTCCGAATACACCGAATGTGTGCACTAGATTTAATTTGTGAGCTTCAAAGTCTTCAGAGGGGGTGGCCTACACAATTATTAAAATGCTTATTGGATACAAAAATTCTTGAGACCTTTAAGACCTTTTGAGCAGTTGCTTGACAAAAAATTTGCTTTCGTAGGAATTATTAACCACCAAACAAAGAAATCAACGTCACATCAATGAGTTAATTAATGGCTTCGTTTGGAAATCCGTTAGGAAAACGGACACAGATTCCGAGGTACTTTATGTGAGAGGAATTTTGTCTCGGCTTGCATGAGAATGGATTTTGGGAGCCAAAACGGCATTCCCAACGGAAAACCAAACGCAGCCAATGTTGGAAAACCAAATCTTTTCCTCCAAGGTACAACGGAATGGAATTTACAATCCCATGGATTTCTTAATTATATCACAACGATAACAATAATTTGTGTCTTTGGGAATCTACTTGACGAAAGGAGTTTACAGATTTTAAGATGATTTTACAGATTTCAAGAGGGTTTTATGGATTTCAATATACTTTTTATGAATTTCAAGATATTTTTAACAAATGAAAAAATAGTTAATTTCATGACAATATTGTGTTTTCGCTCACAAAAACTTTCTCTTTCCACCTTCAAATCTCTTTTAACAAACAGTCCATAAATGTGAATGTCTTTCCCAAAGATACGAATGTTGATTCTCTCATTATCTATAGTGGATTTTTTCTTGCTAAGCACGCATATTCTACTACTGAAAACAATCTTATTCGAGATATTACCAAGTATCAAATGGGTGTGCTTCTCCCAATGAGATTAAAAACATTAATCGAAATTATATTCTCCCTTGTTGATTATTTACTGTGAAAGGAATGCTTACATACTCTAGCAGTATCACGTCATCTATACTCTATCCAATGAAAATGTTTTAACAGTTCTCTATAGATCTCATATCCCATAAATTTCTCGTATTTATTTCTCTTTTGACTTAATAAATAAATATTATAATGGGTTATGAAAAAAGAGAAATAATTAGGAGAAATTAATGGAATATTGAAAACCACTATATGGGATATGTAAAATATTTTTATTAGCTATAGCATGAATGATGTAACACTTCGATAGTATGTAAGTATTTCTTTGTTGATTTTAATACATTTTTTCTGTCCAATAAAAAGAGAAGCCTCCTTGAATAGGTAGGCCGGCCTTCATATTGCGTCTTTGGCCAAAATAAGAATGCTTTTTTATTTAAAAAAAAGTGGGGCCTGTGAAAGATTCTATTGCGTCTGACATTAATTTCCACTAACCCTGTCTTTCATATAGCCTTTTTTTAATTGAAGCGAATCTGCAATCAATAATTTTGCATTTAATAATATAAGCATCAAATATAATTTATTTCGAGTCATCAAATAACTTTTTCTACATTACAAAAAAATAATATTCCACCTAATGCCCCGTTTGATACGCGGAACGGATTTTAATAGAATTGAAAATGGAAGTGGAACTGAAAGTGGGAGTGAGATTAAAAGTATGTTTGATATGCTGGAAGAAGTGGGAGTATTATTTTAATTTAATATTTATATTTATAATGTGAAAAGACTAATATGCTTTTTAGAATAAAAAATTCTCTTCTTCCATGCAGGAACGCGCAGCACGAAGATGAGGAAATGAGACGATGACGCGGGAACGAACCCAGAAATAGGTCGTCGGAGACGATGATGCAAGTGCAGATGTGCGCTCAGACAAGGTTATCAAAAGATGGAAGTAAGTTCCATCAAGAAATGAGTTTCATGGTACCAAACAACACAAAACATTGATTCCAGTTCCACTTCCACTTCTTCAATGTGAGAGCCAATGTACCAAACAGACCATAAATGACATGTTTGTACTCAACTCAGCTAGTAGTGCTGTTTGGCAACCCGTTATGAAGTCTCAACAGCACGTTCAATAGTATTTTTCTATAAATGAGATAATCTTTTTCACATATTTACCTCGGCTTGCGTAAAAGTATTTTTTTACCGCGTTCCCAAACGAGCCCAACTTTAATTCTTCACGCCTCTAGCAACGTCTCCCTCCTCCAACTCCACCACTTGATTGTCCACTTCCAACACAGCCTCCTCAACTTTAATTCTTCCCTCTCATTGTCGGAAAATTCCTCTTCCGATTCAACTTTAAAACTTATGACTTCTCTATAGCCTAATGTTTGAAACAAAAGCTGGCTACTGCTAGAAAAAAATATTTCACTTTTTTTTTATTGTTTTAAGAAACTTTGCCTACAAGGCGGAGCTAAGTGTTGTTGAGGGTAGGCAAATGCCTCCACTTAATTTTTTGATATTTATGTAAATAACTATTAGATTTTTATTATGCACCCACTAATTTTTAAGATTTGAACCTGCTCAAATTATCTATATTAGTAAGTCTGTTATTATTTGTTTGAGAATAAAACAATTGCCCCATTACTGGAAGATCCTAACTCCGCCACTGTCTGACTATGAGAATGAGGCTTGTTTGAAGGAAAATTCAAAGGTCTGACAGTGAAGAAGCAGAGGAGGAGGAAGCTGCTAAAGGCATGGATCGGCAAATAGGTGAGCTGTTAGATTTTTATTTCTTCAATTTTTTATCAAATACATGTTAGCTGAGTTGGAGGACACGTTTGCAATTTTCAATGGAGTTGAGTAATATTTGTTGCCATGTAGGATAATTATTTGATGACTCAAAATAAATTATACATGGAAAGGTTTTATTTGCTAAATGTGGAAAGATTAAGAACTGCGTTACGGGTGAGTCAAAAGTTCAGGTATTAAGTTGCTTCTTAGTGGACTGAGTTATAAGTAAATTAAAAATTCAAGTATTAAGTTGCTTCGAGTTATAGTTAGTGGACTGAGTTATAAGTGAGTCAGAGGTTAAAAGATCAAAAGATTACAATAACAAAGCATGATTCCACTATGTGAGTTTGGTTACATGGATCAAACGACGTCATTGTGCTATATCATAAATCATATATTTATATATATTATTAACCAAAAGATCTTTATCTATAACCTCCTAAGAATGCGCTTCGATCTTCCTCTATCCCTTCTCATAGGATTCCACACGGTTTGATCCATTCTCCTTACTGATATCTCCAATGGCTTTCTCTGCATATGTCGATATCTCAAAAGATTTTCTACTATTTTCTCCTCAATGGTTACCACACAAATTGATTCACGAATTTCATCATTACGTATCTTATCCATTCTTGTGTTGTCACATATACATCTCAGCATCCTCTTCTCAACGACCCACACTTTAAACTCATGTTGTCATTTTAAAATCCAGCATTCATTATCATATAGCAATGATGCCCTTATAGTCGTCTAATAAAACATATGCACACATTTCTTTCCCTAAGCTTTCCCTAGGCACTCGGTCATAAGTTTTTTCTAGGTTAATGGAAACCATATGTAAGTCTCTTCCTTTACTACGATACTTTTCCATTAACCCCCTTAGCAAATAGCCAAATGAATAGCTTTTGTTGTGGAACTTCCTGATGTAAACCCAAATTGATTCTAAAAAATAAATACCCAAAAGATTAATTCAAAATTTTATAAAGTTAATGCATTCAAGGTAAGAATTTAACAGATTATACTTATTTTCAAGAGTTAAATTCCCAACAACTTTAAAAATGGACTATTGCTATGTTTTGACTAATATAAAACCTGTTCCCAGTTATACTATTAACAAAGTGCAATGCATAAACGCGGATGTAGATTAGTAATATATTATTGAAGAAAGATACTTAGATAAAGTGTTACATATATATATATATAATGTCAAATTCTTTAATTGTATATGGTCATGTGCCTTTTTTGTTTGAAATATTATCATTTAACAATAAATCTACATGAGAAAATATTACATATAACCTTATATGATTGAAAAACTTGACATAAAAAGGAATTTAATATAAGTATAATCTTGTTTAAAATATAATTAGCAATTTTGTTAGTTATATATTTATAGGTTTATGGATGATTTAAATTGATGTTTATGCAGTATGGCTTGTCAGATAATTAATTTTTTCATATTAAGAAAATAATTAAGTTAGTATTCATTTCCATTGGAAGTTAAACTTCCTTATATATGCAATCGATAAAAAATAGTCAAATAAAAATTATAAATTTAAAAGATAAAATAAATTTAAAAATTTACATTTAAAATTAAAGCAAGCATCTCAATTAGCTAGCCACTCATTCCTATCATGAATATATTTAAAAAAAATATAGAGAGCATTATATTTAGGACAAATAGAAGCAACAATAAAAAAAAAATTCTAAGTGGTAGAGCTTTTGAAAGCACTTAGAACTTTTGTAGTTTATTGATAAAATGATGATTTATTATCTGCATGCATGGACCTATTGAAGGTGAATGCTTTGTGGGTAAAATATTATTGACATTGGAAAAAAAAAGAAGACACTACTAGAAAAATGCTATTAGCTACGGGAAATCCATAGTTAAATGGCTATATTCTGTCGTTAAAACGAGAGTCGCTAATATTTTTCGTCGCGAAATAAAAATTTTCTGATGGAAAATAGCCATTTAATGATGGATTTTTCCGTCGCTAAATTACATTTTTCTGATAGTCAGATAAAAAGTTAATGGTGCGATCTTTTGGCCTAAAATTTGCATTCCTTTAGTATAATTCAAATTTCATAATTATATTTTAATTAAAAATCATTCTTTTAACGGATTTTCAAATACTCATTATGTGTAACATTGAATTATGTTGTACTGTACCTTTTCATTACCCTTGCAATGTGCATATTTGCATAGAATCATAAATTTATTATCTGAGTAACACCAACGACAAAAACAACAATAAAGTTAAAAGTAATATCACCTAGCTAAATTACGAAAAGACAGAAAAAGCAAATAAAGTCACATTTATTATTATTATTATTATTATTATTATTATTAGAAATGATATTTAACTCATTCCTCTCAATGTCCTTTTCACTTCAGTGATCTCTCCCTATCAGAAAACGCTCTTTCACATCAAGTTCAGAAAATTGTTTTGACTAAATTATTAAGGATGTGTGTTTGTGTGTGTGGTTTACACTTGTAAACAAAAAGAAACACACACATTCCATGTGCTTATTTAGAAACTCGGTTGAAATAAATGATTTTATAGATTTCGAGGTATCTTATGAATTTTGAGATAGTTTTACGGATTTCAAAATGATTTTTATGGATTTTGAGATGGTTTTCACAGATTTTGAGATAGTTTTGTCTCAGCTTGCGTATTCCGTTTTGGGAAAGTGTTCCCAAACAAGCACCATAAAAAGCTTGATGTGCGGTCATAGATGGGGGATGAACCTACATTCTTTGTTCTTCGTAATCTTATTGTCTACTGATATGGTATCTCTTAAATGGAAGGTTATGGATTCGATCTTACTGTTGTAATTTCAGACCGTTAGTGCATGACTATTTAAATAAAAAAATATTCATTTACTTGATGGATGATTTACTAATGAAATTTGTCAAAATAAGGCAACTCTTTGCTGTGATACCCCAGAACCATTCAAGATACTTTCACCTCTTTGATTTTCTCCAATAGTTTAAATGGGATATTTTTTTAATATTTTTCTCATTTATAAATTTAATTTAATAAAAATGAAGTGGATGACACATTAATATATTAAATCAGTATATTTGGTCAACTAATATGTAACCTTAACCTAGATACTATACATAGTGAAATAACCATGCTTTGAAAACTTATGAAACAACATTTCTAAAGTGGAAACATCCAAAAGGGCAAAGTAGCGCCTAAACCCAAAATAAAAATGATGTGGATGACGAGTAGACTACATAACATATTTGATCGATTAACTGTTAAATTTAACTAGTATAACGATTAGAGTGAAATTGTTATGATCTGAAAACTTTAAGGGCAACATTAATCTTAAAAAACTTACAAAACAACATTATTATTTTTAAGCGATAAATTTGAATTTTAATCATTTTCCTTTATTAATGATGATATAATAAAAGAAATTACAAGGATAATGTGATGATGATACCCATGAGTCTAATCCCTTTGGTAAAGGTACTAGTGGTGGAGGCAGGAATCTTGCTCCATGTTTCTTTCCAAACACAAAAAAGCAACAATTATCTTCACACACACAATATAATATAATATAATATAAATATATATACACAAACATGCATGCATGTGACCATATAAAGAAGCATTATTATTTTCTAGCATTTTAGGGATGACATCAAAATAAGCAATAAAGAGTCACCAACCATTATCTAAGAATAGACCATCAATTACAATATGGCCTAGGACACTTGTTGGCTCATCCTAGCAGTGAAAGGTTGCAAATTCACTCACACTTTACTACTTTATGTGGTAAAAATTTATATATATATATATATTTAAAAAAAGCTATATCTCATAATAAATAGTTACAAAAATTAATTTTTCAATAAATAACTCATTAAAATTATATGAATTCCTATTTTGGTGTTATGAAATACACATATCTCTAGTTATATCAAAAGTTGAACTTTATTTTAATCTAATTTTATTACTTTTCACCAAAATAACTTATATTGACATACACGCTCATAGAGGTGAGAATACAGGTTGGACATGTGGGCACAATTTGCCAACCGTCGATTTTACAGGTGGATTCGAGCTATAGAAAGACCGCTCCTTTCGGTATGAGTTGCCCGTCCAACCCGTAACCCACGGGTTGACCCGTGTTCCCATATCTACAAGTGCACACTCTTTTCTTTTGAAAAAAAAATATACCGTACACCATTATTTTACAATTTTATACCTAATACTTAACTTTTAATTATACGGAAGCTATTAACTTGATTACCAAATGTTGACTTACAGCAACCCTTTAAGGTGATGATAGATGATGTTCAATTATTTTTTGTGTAGAGATTGGTGGATTATGATAAGCTGAAAAGTCAATAGCGTGGCAGATCAACTTGCTGAGATTTCTCATTCATTGGGACAACTTTTGTGTTCTTGATCAATCACCTGCCGAATTTCAAGAAGAGGTGATTATAACATGTTTAAGAATCCCGCTTTCCCAATTATTACATAAATCAAAATAAAAATCATCTTGAAATCCATCTCAAAATTAGTAAAATCTTTTTAGAATCCGTAACTTCTTTTTTCTGACGGATTTTCCAAACACACACATTATGCGTCTAACCTTTCTTTTGAGTTAATAAATTTCAGTTTTATTAAAAAAATCTTTTCCCAGCAGAGTTTTAAAGTAATTTGTAGTGCAACTTTAATGTTAAAGTATTTTTCTCAATAACTGCAACACCTTAAATTTAAATTTAAGATACTAAATGTTATTATAAAAATACTTGAACTACCGTAAGCATAAAAAAAATATTACTTTATGAGATTAAGGGCTCCTAAAATTAAAGAACACTTTAACGTGTCACATACGTAAAATATTAGTTTAAAAGATGTTTTGTCCATAGAGGGAAAAAATATCTATGCATATCTTTTTTTTTTTGGCCAGAATATCTATCTACCCATATCCGTTTCTTCGTATTTCAACTTCTGAGAAGTTTTTCTGTTACACTTACCGCTGATAAAAATCGTTAAGAAAGTACTGAGTATTCCTGCCTGATAATATTTAAGCATGCTGATGCTACGAAAAGCTTTAAAATTATGATAAAAATAAAAAATTCAAAAGAAAACAAAATAACATTTATTCACCAACAAATCACAGTAGTTTACTTTCACCCAGAGTCAGAGATATTGGTATTGAAGCTGTTGTTACATTGGAACTAGGAAGTTGAGGAAAACAGAGGAAGTAGGCCATCTTCTTCTAGTGATTACAGACAGACAGTGGTAGTTAAGATCTAAGGAATCAGTATCTTCTTCAACTACCGAACCCCCCTTCCCCCTCCAGTCCATTTCTTCTCCCTCTTTGACTTCGTAGTTCAATCCTCTCGCCTCCATGCTTCATTATGTCATATGTTACCCAAAGTCAAAACTTCAGCCTCCATAATTTTCGTCTGTTTGTGTCTTCTCAAATGCCTCCTCCTCCTCCTCCTCCACCACCAGCAGCAGCATGTCTGTGCTTATTTTTCATTTGATATGTTCCATCTCTGTCCTCTTATTCCCGACAATAGCACTGGGTTCTTGTGCTTCTTTTTGCCCACGTCAGTTTTTTCAACAAAGCAATCGGCAATTTGAGCGCAAGACTGACAGGTTCTGGGTGTTCAGTGAAGAAGCTGATAGATGGGTTGAAGTTCAGCTTCCTTATAATCTGAAGCAGACAAGTTCGGAAGCTTTGGATGATGATGGTGACAATGTAGGACGGTTGTATGACATTTTGCCTCAGAGAAAGAGACTGTCTTTGACTAAACTTTCGGCTTCATCGGTGTGGGTGACTGGTGAGAGTGGGTCGATCTATGAGAGGTTTTGGAACGGACTCCAATGGGTGATCGCTCCTCATGAGCTTCCAATGCAAGGAGGACGCGCAATCGCAGTTTTTGTCATCAATCAGATCATTCTTGCTCTCTCAGAAGCAGGATTGCTATATCAGGTTTCGATCGAGTATCACTTATGAGAACTTCAATTTTTTATTTTTATTTTTTTTACTTTATGATTTTGGATGTAGGGTTGCCACTTTGATCATCTTCTTCTGCTGAACAATTTCAAAACTCTGTGGGACTTGTTCTCGCTGTCTATATTTGTGTCTTGTGTGTTCATTTTCCTGTGCATGCATGGTTGGTTGTTGCTGAAAGTGATAATCTACAAACGGGATTCGTATCATGAATTCTAGAGGACTAAATCCACAGCTTAATTTTTTCTCCTAAATTTGAGGAACTCAATAGAGACATGCAGCAAATTTCTAACCTTAAAGGACTGATTTGCTTTAAAGAATAAATCGAATCACTGAAGCATAACAAGCATAGTTTCTGAGGGACTACCTTGTATAATTATCTTTGTGTTTTTTTTCCTTTTCTTTCTATCGTTGTTGGTCTAAGAAATGAAGAACAGGAAAAATTTGAACTTTGCATGTCCACAGATCAAATGAACTGTGGGACATAAACTCCATGTCTCTCTTTGACTGTATTTATGGTTGTCGGGTGTGTTCATAGTGTAATGCATATATTAATTGAAAGTGATAAACTAATGTATGAAAAAGCATAACGAAATAGTGCGTGAGTCATGAAGCATCACTGAACAGTTAGCTGATATTTATCTTCTCCTCTCACCACTATTATTCATGCTCTTTATATTGTCCAGTACATGTTCTTGTGCTGCTTCTCTGGATTATATAGTTTGTGGGTGTATAATATCAAAAAACACAGAAAGATCTTCCATATTTTGGGTTCATAGTATATCGATTAATTGTTTTCTGTATGTTTTAATTTCGTGGTGTTCATACCAATGTGCTTATTGTTTTCTAGTCTCCAATCCTGCTTTTATTTTTTCCTCGGTTGTACGTCTAAGCCTGATCATTCTGTAGAGGGTATTTTCTCCTAAGATCATATATACAGCGGTCTTTATATGGTATATTTGTTTTGAATCTGCTTTAAGCAGTAAAGAATGTTGTTTTCAAAGAGGAGTACAGAGTGGATAGGCTGACTTTGCTCTATCTAGGAAAGTAAATTTTTTTGGTTTTATGCAAGTACTTTAGGTACCCAGCCATTGTTCAGAATTCCTGATGCCTTGTGGCACTAGCAATAGTTCTCTTTTTCTTTGTGATTTTTTGGTTATTGAAGGATTACTTTCCCAATTAATAGCCTCTCTTTGTTGTTTGAAGCTGACCTGATAGTCTTCAGCATCTCAGGTTTTGGTTTTGTAAGAATTAAAATTATTTTGTACATGAATAAGATATACAATCTTTATGTGCCCCCACCCTTTAAAAAAGATTTTAAAAAGGGATAAATTACATCATTGTCATTAATCCTCCTTTCAACCATTAGCTAGTCAGTTATTTTCAAATAAATCAGATGTAAAGCATTTGGGCTCTGAGGAAGTTGAAAATTCCAATATGAAATATCTACAAGAATTACCATAGAAAGTCTTGTTTGTGAAATAATTTATATTAAAAAAATACCAATTGTGGTTGACTAGAATGTATGGCTCGTGCATAAAGGGCAGACGACCTCTTCTCTATTACCATCTTTTAAATCCACTAGGATAATATTGGTGATTTATAACTTTCTTTAAAGCTAAACATGCTATTCATGCAGCTTGCGGAGAGTGTCTGATTATTAAAGAAATGTGACAGTACTAGAAAATCAGTGGTTAAAACATGGAGAGAGGTCTAATATTTTTTATATGGCTAAAGTGCATATATAGGGTTGATCTATTATATTAAAAAAGCGAAGCTCAAAGTCTTAAAATTAGAATGCCAATGGTTAGAAAAGCTTATCATTTCCTATTATTATGACGCTTTTACTACTCCCAAATTCTAGGGCATCTAATCTGGATTATTGCATTCATGATAGCTTTTTCAACATTCGCAAGTTAAACTCTTGCAAGATTAAACTACCATACTAATGTTGAAAAGATACCATTACTGTAATTTTTTTCTTTAGAGATTTATTATCATAAATTGGTGCAAAGTTGAATAATTTCTCACTATCTAGATAGTGTGAGCCATTAAATCTACAACCAACCACAAAGATGATTGGTTCTGGACATGGATAAGTAAAATGCAATCTAAATGGTCTCGAGTATGTTATCCGAAGTATGAACTGCAAGAATTCTGGTTATGTGATTTATGCTTGTTAGCAGATGCAGGTGCAACTTGGTGAAACCTCAGAAACAGTGTGGGTTGAACTCACTCCTACGCTGAATCATGTCAATGATAGAGACTCACAAAAAAATCATCTGGTATTAATAAAGTCTGGAATTGTTTCACAAGATGGACAGTAAGTGTGTGTAGAACTTTATGTTCTAGTTTCTGAACTTAACATAAACATCATTGACTTATTTGAAATCTTTTGTGAATTAAACCTATTGAGTTCTCTGTATAACTCATTTTATACTGTTCCATTGTGCAACAGGAGAGCTTATTTCTGCACAAAGAATGGAATGCTGATAGAACTTGCTGGTATAGAGCCTCCAAGGTAAAATTCAAGCAAAAGCTCAAATATCATTAAAGCTTTCACAGGCTTATCCAAGTTTATCTACCACAAAGTTCTTCTTCTTGCCTATGGGGGACTTTCTCGGTTCTGCAAGAATTTGAATCCTAATTTTTCAAGGTATTACTAATTTAACTCCTTTTAATATATATATATATATATATATATATATAGAACAGATGGACAAGTCATGGTCAACCAGCTGGAGCAAATGTTGCAGTGATAGCTGATGCTACTTCTACTAGAGCAGTTGTATATACCATAAGGTGAGTAGTACTTATAAATCTAAAATCTGATCTCAATGTTAGTAGTCATCCCTCTCATCAGGAAGATCTGTTGGCAACCATCTTCTACGTGGCTGCTTCTGCTTACCTCATGGTAGGCCTTGGATCTATGTTTACCCATACACTGAACTGAAGTGCCAAACACAATGGGATTGTACAACTAGAAAGAGATCCGTGCATGTTGTTTAAAGAAGGAAAAGAAATAAAATCTTAATGTTATAATTGATGAAAACCTAAAAAGGTTACTCAAAATTAATGTTTGCTTTTAATATCATACTCGACCAATTTGTCTTTAGTAAGAGTTGAACATCATTCTTCATCTTGTAAATATTGATTAATAAACCTAACAATGTGCTGGTGCAGTTCCTCTGGAGATCTTTATGAGTATGACAGAAATTCGAAACCCTCATGGAAGAGGCACATATGGCAGGAAGGAACAGAAAAGTTTGCTACTTTGACTCCATCTAAAGGGTGCACTTTAAACGGATTAATGGGTGCTTTCTCAGAATCTCTCTATCTTTTAACCAAGGTACTGTACCTAAAGTATTTTATAACCATTTCTATCAGTTTTAGGCAAAATTGTCTGGGATTTTTTTAGCAACATATCACAAAATAATAAGTATAAAATAACTTTCTCAATTATTGAACTCACTAAAGGACGAAGTAATCAAGGTACACAAGATTATCAAAATTTGCAAGGACAATAAAACAATAATAAATATCCAATTTGGTCCTTGAAATATAGGCTACCTTAGAATTTTGTCCTTTGAATTGTTCCTCATAATTTTTTGCTTGTTGAGTGCATCAAGTCTGTCCCTCAAAGTGAAACATACATTTTGGTCTAGCAGATGAACTAATGTTCTGTGAGTTGCTAACTTTGAGGGACTAATTTGTGCAAGGAGTAAATTGAAGGACTAAAGTGTCAAGGCATGTCTTTCAGGGACCAAGTTTTGTTTTATCCCTAAAAACAATGGCATTAAATTGGAAGCTTTTCATAGAACAATGGATTTTCTGAACTCATTGAGCTTAAAAACCCCGGTCAAATTGTAACTATAACTTTCTACCAAAAATATCACAATTAGTTTTAGAACTTGTCATTAGTAAGGGGC